>PITA01034786.1:0-11214 GCA_004023965.1 Spilogale gracilis
TCTTAGAGCCTAGACTTTCTCTTAGTCAGTCTCTTTATCTTGCTTGCCATCAAGATTCCTAACCAATGTACCAACATTACCTTCACTTGTCTATTCCTATTCCTAGAATGTCAGTACAGATGCTAGGAGCACCAAATTCGGAGTGAAACTCCACGGGTTCAAATCCTAGCTCTGCTGATCACTAGTTTCCTCCTTCGTATCTACCTCATAGGGTTGTTCCAAGAATGAAAGTAGTTACTATTTGTCGGGCCCTTAGAAGAGTGTCCGGCACACAGGGAACTCTATGTATATGTCTACTGTAATAATTCACTAGTGTTGCTATTGTGAAAAAAACTTAACAGTCAAGGTTGGAATCCTAAGAAACACTTCTGATTTTTCTACTTCCCATTTACCTCCTCCAGCAATCCAGACACTTCCCCACTGGAGAAAAGACAAGTGAAGGCTAAGCACCTCTCTTGCCCGATGATTTACAGTAGGACAGTGTACCCATATCACAGATGTGAATTACTTCTTGGCAATGACCCAGTCCCATGAGCCCATTACATAGTTGGAATAACGTGAATTTGATCTCTCCCAACCCTCTTAGAACATGTACTTGGTAGGATCTATTTGGTCACAGTCGTAGGAGCTCTTGCTTTAATGAACTAACCAGCCTGAGGTCTATAATTCCTGCTTTGAGAGTTTCCAGAGGATCCTCTGCATCGCAGACAACTGTCCGTGTAGAAACAGGGGAGGAAGGGGGCAAGAGGGCAGGGGTGGGTACTGAGGGCACGTACTGCATGGAGCACTGGGTGTGGAGCGTAAACAATGAATCTTGGAACACTAAAAAAAATAAAATAATGTAATAAAAAAAAAAGGAAACAGTGAGTGGATTCCACAGCTGTGAACAAATTAAATTTGTACCCTGTTCTCTGCACTGGCTGTCGGGAAAAAGAACAGGCTGGCTTTACCATGACCTTCTTGGGTTTTAGAGCCCCAGACAGACAACTGGTCAGTGGCTTCAGTCCTGGTCTGATACATGCCCTGTGGGGTGAGAGTTGTTGTTTTAGGTCAGTAGGCAGCTACAGCGTTCCCTCTGGGAACAGCTAAGCATAAATCCTATTTTTTTCCTTTTTTCATTCTTTTCAATCTCAACTGCTCAGTGTAAACAGTGATTTCCTTTCCTATTCCTTCTTCTACTTAGCAAGCTCTACTTTGATTGGATTGCCTTTGAATCAGATTTTCACTTCTCTACAATGTTGCTGTTTCGTTGTTTATCTCCGGAAGTGTTCAGCCCAAAGGAACTTTGTAGGTTAAAATATATGATATCCGTAATATTACGGAAAATAGCAAATTCTATTCTTCTTTTTCCAACAATCAAGATTTTTTTTTTAATAAGGCTCTCCTTTAAAACTTCCAAAACATATTTCTGGAGTTCTGAAGCTACATATTACATGTCCATGAAGAGAGAGGCAAGGGAGATAGAACTGAGAGAGAGAGAGAGACAGTTCTTAATTTAATGGAGCTGAGCTGAATCATCAGTAAAAGCACCCAGCAAAGTTCGTGGCACACAAAGATATTTCAGTAAATATTTAATGAAATATTAATTTCCATAAACTTGTTCATTTACTGAACTACGACTTGTGCCTTCTCAGAAACACAATGGAGGATGGACTATGCAAACAAGCCACTAAGCCATTCCAGTGTTTGTTTCCCTAAATTGTATATTTAAAATTTTATGTTGTCATTGCCAGTAATTACAGACACAAGATGAGATGCTAATTGCACGAGAATAACCATTGAGATTGAACAAAGCAAAGTGTGGATGTTTATAATATTTATGAACAACAGTCTCTGCCTTCATGCTGGAATTAACATTTAAAAGGAGAGGAAATCTGCAAGGTGAAGTATCATTTGACCCAAGGAAAGCTTTTATCTTTAGCTAAGAACTTAGAGTATGAACTCAATAAAAGGACTGGTCCATTGATACAACTCCAATCACGGATGCATAGCTTCAATATATAATGCCTAATTAGATGTACTTGATTAAATTATTTCTATATAAAGTGTTTGTGTTTTGTAGAATGCACAGTGGAACTTTGTTTTTCACAGTGGACTTTTTGAAATCTCTCTAGATCATTTCAAATTACTAATAGCCTCTATCTGCAACCAAAACTTCCAAAGGAAAGTCATTAAACATTGAGTACTTGAGCAGAATGAATTTTGCCCCATGGAAGATGGTGTTATGTATTCTATAAATCTTATAGTGATATTGCATCCAAGAGCTTTTCAGGAGATAACAAAGAAGGTATACCTTGGGATACAACATTTATTCCTTTTCAAGCAGTGACCTTTATAGTGCACTTTAATCATGGCCACTGTGTTTTAAAACTGCTCAGTGTTGCATACAGATACTTTTCCCTTGCATCGTATTCTGAACAGAGAAACGGGAGGAATATTCAGTGTTGACTCATAAACATGGACCATATGGTTTAAGTCCTAATGGAATAAATTAGTAGTGGTTATGGGTATGCTTATTTTAGAAAAAGCTTTGGTATGAATTTTTGTGTGAATCTGTTAGGTCTCCCCAGTGTATACCCAAGGTTCACATACAAGACTGGTTTATCTTTAGGTAACCTGGTTTATATTTTATATAGTGCCCTTTTAATATATAGATATTTATTCACAAGCTTCAGACAAATTCTGATACCCAAGTAGATGACTGAAGAAAAAAGACTGTGTGAAAAAGGAAATAACAGAAAAATCTATGCAGTTCATTCTCATTCCCTACATAATATGAACTCAACTTCATATCTTTAAAACAATTCATTTGAGGCATTCTTGGGTACAGATCATTAATATCTGATGACAATGGGTCAAAGTTCAAATCCCAGGCATTATCACAAGTCAAATTCTAAATTCCAAACATCAAATTATTTATTTGGTGACATGGGTCGACTCGCTGATGCTGAGGATTTCAGGGTCAAATGATCACTGAGAATATGCAAGTTATACATAAGGCATTTGGTTTCACATCCATATCACCTTTCATAAAATATCTTATTGATCAAATATACCATGAACTTTTTATTAAGTCTGCTCAAGTACAGTGTGGATTTGAAAAATGCAATTATATTATTAAATCACTGTAACTAATTAGATTCTGTATACTATGACGGGCAAATTGAATTAGTCTGCAAAAAATAAATATGACATTTTACTACATAGAGCACTAGATGTAGAAGCAAGGTAGTGAACTGGAAAAAGTAAAGATATCTGAATTAAAATCCTGTTGTTGCTACTTATTAGCTTCATTACTGTGGACTAGTTATTTACCCTGAATCTTAGGTCCATATTTTTAAAATCGGGAACATAATACTTCCTACCACAGAGTATTGTTAGAATTGAAGAAGACAGTATATGTGAAATACAGAATGTTTGGCATATAGAAGGTTATCAGGTATTTAATTTACTTGAATTTCTTTGGAATTATCCCTTCCTATATGAAGTCCAAGTGCCTGTCTCTGTAAGACAGGATATCCACAACTTTTATTAGAAATGTAAGCCATTTTGCCTTACATGCCAACCAAATGAGGTTACCCAAATTACATCTCAATTCTCTTGGATTAAAAAAACAAAACAAAACAAAAAACTATTGTTTTGCTGGTACGAATATATTATAATAGCTGTGGCCCAGTGAATTTAGCTCCAACTAATAAAATTTTAAGCAGCCTTCCCTTTCATTTGCAAAACATTTGCTATGTACAGATCTCAAACTAAGGCAAATAATGATCTCTGCAAAGTGGAATTCAAAGTATTAGCAAGTCATTGCAAGAAAGTACAGAGAGTAAAGGCAATTTGGACAAGATTGCAAGAAAAATCAATGAAGTCTATCCAAACCTAGCTCCTGAAGGTAATGCTATAGCTATCATACTTAATCATTTTAATATGTCTTTATTGACTCATTGGACTGTGTTTGTTCTTTGCGCTATTTCTAGCTGAAAGTCCCCATTGTCTCAGACCACCAATAATTAATCTAAAATGTTTAAATACAGAGTTCTTGCCTTGGCTCTATGAACTGAGGCCCTAAACTAAATAATGAAGAACACTCCCATGCATGCATGCCTCAAAAGCAAAATCTGATATGAACGAATCTCTTTCACTGTCACAGAACTACAACCTGAGTCTTCTGTTTCAGCAAAACCCTCCCAAGAATGCTATTTGGCATCAAAGCCAAACCAGAGGACTGCAAGGTTTTTTTTACATGTATCTTAAGAAACAGGAAAGAGGGGTGACTCTTGATTTCAGCTCAGGTTATGATCTCATAGTTGTGAGATCAAGCCCTGTGTCGAGCCCCATGTTGGACCCTACACTGGGCATGAGCCTGCTTAAGATTCTCTCTTCCTCTTCCTCTGACCATCCACCCCCTCTCTAAAAAAAAAAAAGAGGAGAGAAAAGCAGAACCAATATAAATGAAGTTTCCAAAGAAGACCAATTCCACTGATGTCATGAGGATTGATTTAGTCATTGTTATGTTTTCTAGACTTTCAGATATACTGTTGCATATACAGATTTTATTTCCATTATCAATAGCTTTTGCAGGTAATATGAAGAGATATAAAACAGAGCCCCCTTTGTTTTAGAGTTATAACCTAGTTAGATAAGAAACATATTTAGGAAAAGTGAAGCCAAAATTCAGAAAAAGAAAATGGGAAATTGATTTTGCAATGTAATGATTAATCACATCATGGAATCATTTATACCCTCAACAAAAATTTGAATGTCTAACCTTTGCAAAGCAAAGTAAAAAAATTGTGAACACAATTTAAAAAAAACAGCAGAGTATATAGCTCTAGAAACAGAATTTTGATATGGAGACTAGACGTAATTTCTGTCCTATTCAGATGCAAAAACTATATCTAAATAGGATCTGTGCATTTTAAAAATATTAAAAAAAGCACCAGAAAATGCTCTGTGAACAAATTCAATTAATAAAATAGAAAAGAGATTTATTAATGAAAGGCAATGATAATTTATACCAGCTTCAATATACTGAAGGACTCTATTACTGGCTAAAGTTTATTAAATACTCCCTATGTCTCAGGCATTGTTCTAGGCACTTTCATGTGAATTAATTTATTTAATCCATACAATAATATTTTGAGGTAGATGCTATTTACCCCATTGATACCATTGAGAAAATAGACATGAACACAGGCAATAACTTCCCTAGGTTAAACAGCTTATAAATAGCAAAGCTAGAATTTGAATTTAGGGAACCGGTCACCAGAGCTGAGAAGTACAGCCACTAGGCACACTCATTTCCTCTCAGCAAATACAATGTTTAAGGAAAGGTTCCTATTTCATTGAATCCAATATACTTTTTAAGCCATAAGAGGAAAATACTGCTTCATTTGGTTTATTGTCTAGTATGCTTTGGTGATTAATTTAGTCCAACTCTCCTCCATGTTCCCACACCAGTAATCATAGCTCACATCTCAAATTAGATGTGGCACGTAGTGCTAAAGCCTGTATTAGTCCAGACCATTTGTCTTCACAAGACATTATTACAGTAAAAGTGCAGGAAATTGAGAGGGATGCAGCTGCAGGAGAACATAGAGAGGGGAAGAGAAGGAAGGGCACAGAGAAAAGGAGATAAAACATTTGGGCTATGACATGGCCAGAGCATAATTAGTGCTAGAATCTTTAAAAAGATAAAAGCAAGTACTTTATCTACCTTCTTTTACCTTCTTTTTTAAAAAGGTTTTATTTATTTGACAGAGAGAAACACAGCCAGAGAGGGAACACAAGCAGGGGGAGTGAGAGAGGGAGAAGCAGGCTTCCAGCCAAGCAGGGAGCCCGATGGGGCGCGATCCCGGGACTCCAGGATCATGATCTGAGCCAAAGGCAGTCGCTTAACCAACTGAGCCACCCAGGCGCCCCGTGTGTTAGTACTTTAGAAGAAACATTCATATATATCAGAGTATGTATAAATTATTTATTTTTGTTTTTGTTTTTTACTTTTTTTTTTTTTAAAGATTTTTTTATTTATTTGACAGAGAGAAACACAGCCAGAGAGGGAACACAAGCAGGGGGAGTGAGAGAGGGAGAAGCAGGCTTCCTGTCGAGCAGGGAGCCCAATGTGGGACTCGATCCAGGGTCTCCGGGATCATGACCTGAGCCAAAGTCAGTCGCTTAACCAACTGAGCCACCCAGGCACCCCTACCTTCTTATTGATAATCATGATCTATGAAAATCTATGTAACATAGGAAATTAAACACACACATACATATATATTTATACATATATAGCTCTAATTGTTAAGAAGGTTTTTCTACCCACTCGACTTTCTTCTGTAGCAGCTTCACCTTACCATGTGAAAGACAGTAGGCATGATAGGGTGTAGACACTACTAAGGACACCCCAAAAGACCCCATTCTAGAGAAAGGACTCCAAGTCAACAGAAATACAGACAGAGCACTGGGAGGCTTAGAGTTCACTTATTCTAAGTCAAGATTTTAGGTAGTTCTGAGTAGAGGTCTCGTCTCTCTTTTAAACCACATTGTTGGGGCACCTGGGTGGCTCAGTCGTTAAGCATCTGCCTTCACTCAGGTGGGGATCCCAGAGTTCCAGGATAGAGCCCTGCATCCCTGCATTGGATTCCCTGCTCAGCGGGAAGCCTGCTTCTCCCTCTCTCACTCCCCCTGCTCATGTTCCCTCCCAAGCTGTGTTTCTCTCTGTCAAATAAATAAATAAAATCTTAAAACAAAAACAAAAAAAGACCCCACATTGTTCCAGATTATGCCAGGGGATTACACTAGCTACTTGTAGACTTTGTCTTTACCAAAATAGTCATGATGAGCACCAGTAAGTGTAAATCACAGACACCCTGTTGTGTCACTAAACATCACCTTCAAGTGCTCATCTATGGCTCCTCAAGGCGTGGGTATTTTTTCCCCTTTTTCTCTTCTTTCACTGATTAGGAGGTAGAAGGAGGTAGATAGAGAGGACTAGTTTTAGTTTTTTGGGGGTTTTTTGGTTTTTTAAAATAACAATATATTTTTCTTTAAAGCCACGCCGTTTATTCGAACCTAAAATGCAAGCTGAAAGAAAACTACTGTGACCCACCTACACTTTTCTTAGAAGCCGTTCTGAACCAGTACCTTCAGAGTCAGAAAGGCGCGGCTAATGGCATCTGGGCTTGAGGAACCGACGCAGGGATGCTTTGCCATGCCTCCAGATGGATGGGCATATGCGTGGGAGAATGAAGCCAAGCTCACAGTAACACCTCAACCACATTTTCACAGAGGCAGTGGAAAGGAGAGCAGGCATACTGCAAAATGTATGCACTAGGAGCATATGCGGGAGGCTCGGTGACAGAGAAGGGGCGTTTGCTTTTATGAGCGACAAACCAGCAACAAGAACTCCCACTTGGCAGCGCGAGGGATCCCGCAGACGCGCTCCCAGATCTACCGGTGGAAACTGTTTAAGTAATCATTTTTTAAAGTCTTTGGAAAGTCTTTTTAAAGTCTTTGGAAATGGCAGTATGGTTTTTATAGCAAGGCAAGAACGACTTGTTCAAGAAAATCGACTAAACTTTGGTAAGAACTGCCAGAAACTGACATTCGAACCAAGACCCAAAGCCTTCCTCCCGCTTCCCAGCTAGCAAGACGGAAGCTCCACTAGGACTGGGAAAGCCATGAACACGAGGCTGGACGCCTCTTTCCTAGGGTCCCATTCAGAAGGTGGTCTTCCCGGGAGGGACCCATGACCTGCTCGTGGCTGCCTGTGCCTGAGGCTGTGCTCCGGCTAAGCGTGGCCGGGGGGCGGAGTACTCTCTTCCATCCCGTCCTCACTTGCTAGACAGCTGTTCTTTTTGTTTGCCTGTTTTTTAAGATTTCATTTATTTGGGTGCCTGGGTGGCTTAAGCCTCTGCCTTCGGCTCAGGTCATGATCTCAGGGTCCTGGGATCGAGGCCCACATTGGGCTCTCTGCTCAGCAGGGAGCCTGCTTCCTCCTCTCTCTCTGCCTGCCTCTCTGGCTACTTGTGATCTCTCTCTCTCTCTTTGTCAAATAAATAAATAAAATCTTTAAAAAAGAAGATTTCATTTATTTGTTTGACAGAGAGATAGACAGCGCAAGTAGGAGCACAGCAGGCAGAGGGAGAGGGAGAAGCAGGCTCTGAGCAGGAAGCCTGATGCAGGGGCTCGATTCCAGGACCCCAGGTGCCCCTAGACAGCTGTGCTAACAGGCCCAATCATCCATGCCCCATCTCATGGGGTGAGCATTTCAAAACCAAGGGAGAGAGGCAAGCTGAAGAACCTAGAAGTGTTGCCCCCACATCCAGCACTCAGCCCCTGAAGAGAAGATGTCACACAGGGAATAAAATGCCATTGCCCCTATCCTCACCTCCAGAATTATGGCTCAGAGATTTACTCAAGGAGAGAAGCAGGCTGTAGAACAAAGAGCTCTAAATCCCTTCCCAAGAACCGACTTCATTTCCAACAGAGGAAAGAGAAGTTCAAGAATAAGGAAACCTTCTGAAACAGTGAAGTTTGTAAACAAGACATTAACAGATTCATTAGAGCAGAGGCTAAACTGGAGGCCACCTAATTGTCTGGAGAGAAATGGGGAGAGAGGAAGAGAGAGCTAGTGAGCTCCTGGGGTTGTAAAAAACCTCAAACAATGACCCCAGGAACTTTTCTTCAAAGGAGATGAACTTCGTTGCCATTACTCTGCAAAGCAATTTGTGCCCCAAAACACTGCTGAAAACCATAAATCAACCACCTTGCAATTAGTGGAGTTTAACAGCTGGGTGTGGTTTGGGAAATAGAAAAAAAAAAAAGCTACCAAAACTACCTCAACCCAAGGGTGACTGAGAAAATACTCAAGGCTATGCTCTCTGAGAAGCAAGATCAGAGGAATAACCAATATTAAATCTTTTCAAGTCGATGTGATGTTACAATTTTCCATTTATTTAGGTCTTCTTTAATGTCTCCCACGATTGTTTAACATGATTTTTATTTATAAAACTTCAGTATGGCTGCTATGAGGAAAATTGGATCAGATAATAATTTTAATAGCACACATTTGCTCTGAATCTTTAACACATATTAGGCAACCAATTTTTTCTTAAAGATTTTATTTATTTGTTTGATAGAGAGAGAGAGTGAAAGAGGGAATGCAATCAGGGGGAGTGGGAGAGGGAGAAGCAGGCTTCCCGCTGAGCAAGGAGCCCTATGCGGGGCTCGATCCCAGGACCCTGGGATCATGACCTGAGCCCAAGGCAGATGCTTAACAACTGAGCCACCTAGGTGCCCCCAACCAATGTTTTTTTAAATGATTTTTATTTATCTGAAAGAATGGGGAGAGGCAGAGAGAGAAGAGGGGATGTCAAAATGGGGCTTGATCCCAGGACCCCAGGATCATGACCTGAGCCGAAGGCAGATGCTTAACTGACTGAGCCACCCAGGCGCCCCTGTCAAACAATCTGATTACTCAGATATTAAGTGCTTACTGAACTAGGTAGACATTGTGTGTATTACCACATTTAATCCTCAGAAATACTATATAGGAACTCATTCTCTTATATACATAAGTCGCCTAATATTTTATCTGTCAGGAATAGATAATTCTCTTTCTTCCTTTCTGTAAAAGTGAACAAAACATACACCTTTGTTTGAAGGAGCTTTCAGAAAAATCCATTTGACATAGGTACGCGCTGGGTGAGGAGGACAGGTGGCATGAGGGGCAAGGAAGCTTTGCCTTTCCTGTTTGTGCTCAGCAGCTTTTCTGAAGAAAACTACTTTCCATATCAGTTTGAGATTAAAAATTGAAAGTAAGGGGCGCCTGGGTGGCTCAGTGGGTTGGGCGACTGCCTTCGGCTCAGGTCATGATCCCAGAGACCCGGGATCGAGTCCCACATCGGGCTCCCTGCTTGGCGGGAAGCCTGCTTCTCCCTCTCTCACTCCCCCTGCTTGTGTTCCCTCTCTCGCTATGTTTCTCTCTGTCAAATAAATAAAATCTTTAAAAAAAAAAAATACTGCGTGAGAGTCCCTTGCTTGTGTTCCCTCTCTGGTTGTGTTTCTCTCTGTCAAATAAATAAATAAAATCTTTAAAAAAAAACAAAGTAAAACTAAAAAAAATAAATGTCATTTTTTATGTAAGCTTTATGGTTATCATTCACTTATAGTCTTAATTATTTATGATGAAACAGCAAAGTCTAGAAGAATCCTCAAAGTTCAACAACTTGTAGCTACATTTGTCAGGAATAAAATATTTAAGGTAAAATCATCTGGTACTCTTGCTTTTATAGCTTAAAGAAACCCTATTTTTAAATGTATTACATTAAACATGCTAATGGTATCAACAAAATAAATTTACATGATTCATGTTTATTCTTCAGTTAATATACTGACTGAAGTTATATAATAAGGCCTTTAAAAACAGTTATAAAAATCTATTCCATGATTTCCATGTTTTAAAGAATATCCCCAAATCACATTTCTCCCGTGGTTGAAAAATGTACTTTTCTCTTTTCCGTTTTTCTTTTTTTACTCTTTCCATCTTCCACTAATTGAGACAAAGAACTTAACCCTGTTTAATGACAATACAGAGTTATGGGAAATACAAGGGTTTCTAAATTAGACTATTTTTTAATCCCAGCTATTGATATTTCTAGCTATTGGACTCTGTGGCGTATTTAAACATTAATACTAACTTCTATTTTGTTGTGAAAACAAAAGATTCAGTGTGAGTTCACTGAGTGAGTTTTCAGTAAAATGTAGGTGCTATTATTCTTAAAATAATTTCAGAATACAGTCTTACTTGTTTCGTTTCTAGAAACTTTTTTTTTTTTTTTTACTACAGGCGGTATGTGCAGGGCACTTAGAAATAAAATAGAAAATAGTATGAATTATTAGCATTATTGCCATCATTATACTCATTCTTGAAACAGAGTTCTCAGACATAATATTTTTCTAATTTTCCCTATATGCCAGCTTACACCACGGTTTTCCAAGCCACATTCTCTACTGCCTTCAGTCAATGATCCCACCAATGGCTATCTTACACTCTCCTTTTCTCATTCAAACTATTCCTAAAAGTCTGTAACCTTCACAGATATTTTCAGAAGAAATGAAAGCTATCTGGCTATGTACTTCCTACCTCCTTTGAACAAAAAAATCACCCAGAATGCAGACTTGGTAGTTTTGTTCTTCCATGCAGTTTGATTT
>PITA01034787.1:0-11189 GCA_004023965.1 Spilogale gracilis
GATGAACTATTATGCATGGAAACCTATGAAATCTTAGTACTCTGGAAGTCATCGGAACTGAGAGGTATTTGGAACTGTTCTTCCGGGGATTTAAATGGCTCCAGAGCGGATTGTCACCAGACAGACCGACAGGATAACCCTGAGGCTAGTACTGGCCGGGGCCCCACACTGTTTTGGGTGGAATCCAGGCTTTCGTGGCAGGGCCTACGCCAGTGTGGTGATTCCAAAGCCAAGATGAGCCAGAGGGGATCCTGGTCACCGTTTGTGCACAGACAAGAAACCACCGACCCAGAAGGGGCAGGATCTAGCCTGAGTGGGGAGACTAGACTTCTCTCTTCCCCCTTCCTGGTCAGACGGACTGAAGGCTGTTCTGTCTGGAACCCTAGGGCTGCTTTTCTTAGTTTAATGTAAGCGAGCTTCAGAAAGGAGGCTTACACAGAAGATGCCCTGTAATAGGAAGCGACCCTCAGAGCTGAGGCAGGACAATTTAAATTCTGCCTCTTCTCTTTGGGACCAGATGACATCCTTCAGATGTCAAGGTAATGACGTACAATACACAAAGGCCGTGTGCTGTTGGGCAAGCCGGGGATGTCCTGAGGATGTGACAAGTGCCCCTGCCCCCCACCACATCCCATGGGGAGGTAAAAATCATCACATGTGGAAATCCAGGGGCTTAGGATCGAGCACTTGAAATTAGCTCTGACATTCAGTCCCTCCTTTAGACTCCCTGAAACTGAGCTTTTTCTTTGAAATCTGAAATGGGTAGAACAGTCCCTTCCTGGGCTCCTGGAGCACTGCTGAGAGCTGAGGAAAAAGTAATCAGCTCTGTGATTTGGGGTGCAGCAGTGGGGGTTCTGCCCTTACCTTCAGGCCGGCAGAGCCTGCAGCTTCACACAGCGAGACTTCTGTACTCTGTCCACATGGGAGGTAGAGCCCGGTGCTCCTCCAGGCATCACAGTGGCCTGATGGAAAGCCATAGGAAAGGCCGAGTTCTTTACTCACCTGCTTCTCCTGCACCTGGAGCCTCACAGCCCCTCCTGGAGGCACAGCCCCTTCCCTGTCTACCTCAACTCTTACATGCTTTGGGCGTGCATCCCTCCAAAACGCTCAGCAGAACCTCAACCCCGTCTTCCCCAAAGTATAAGATAGACAATGAAGCTGGCCCACCTGAGCTTCAGGATCTGCAACTTCCTGTGAGCCCGGGAACCCCACCTTCCCCCAGGTTCTGATGCTCTGGGCACATGCCCCACTCTGTACCTGGGTTGTTCCCATCGATCTCCACAGTGATGGGGTGTCCTGAGCTGCAGGTGCAGGTTCCAAGCTCATGCACCAGCTGGGAGCAGTCAGTCCCAGAGCATGCCAGCTCTGTGGCCAGGGAGAGCACTACAGCCTCAGAGGAGTCTCTAGCCACAGGGTGCTCCCGGCTTACAGCTGGGAGGCCGGACAAGTGCAGCATCTTCCTCAGGAATCGGTGCACGGATGTGTAAGCAGGGACTCCCTTTGCAGGGATCCGTAGGAAGGCTGCACCGTCTGCTCCCAGCTTTGCCAGCCAGTGCTTTTCCAAGCTCCCAGTCCCATGGCTCAGTGCAGCCTGGAATTCAGAGAGCGCCTTGCGGAAGTGGTATCTCCGCATCTCGGGGGTAGGGACCGGGAAACAGCCTTTATCGAGAGTCTGAGCTACGATGCTGAGGCCAAAGCAGTTGAGGATGATGTTACCGGGGAAACCAGCCAAAGCAGAGCGGCCTGGGTTCTGGGAGGCCCACCACCAGGCCTGGCCCCCGATCAGCAAGCCGCCACCCTCGGCCACAAACTCCTGTAGCTGCTTAGCCTCCTCGTCACTGTAAGCCGTACAGCAGTAGACACGCAAGTCAGGCGTCAGGTGGGGCTGCTCACTGCACTGCAGGCCGTGCTCCGACAGGAGGGCACACAGGGATTTTAGATGCGTGCTCACCCCAAATTTACCTGTCTGGCCTCTAGCCAGCCAGCGCACAGCATTCAGCAAAAAGGGCCCCAGCTTGGGAGCATAGAGCAGGTTCTCGTGGGCAGCCAGCACCACCCGGCCCCGGCCATAGCGGGCGGCTGCCAGGAAACAGCACAGCGAAGCGTCTAACCCCAGAGGGAAGGCGAGGGCCCCATGCACCAGCAGCTGCGAGGGGACTCCCTCCGTCTTGATGTCCAGCTCTGAGATCCCTTCCAGGAGCTGCTGCTGATCCTGCCTGAGATCCTCCCCACACCTGCAAAGTGACAGGAGACAGTGGGGCTACAGTCAAGTCAGAGAAGCATTGAAATAAGCTCACTGGATGGGGTTTTCTGTGTGGGGGTGGAAAGATGACCTCGTTCATGCCCATCTCCTCATGCCCGTTCATGCCCGTTATCGCTAATAACTGTAGGATTAAAGAATGTAATGCTATTTACTTTATCAAGTCAAAGGCAGATTTTTTCTCTCCTTTTAACAACTAACTAATGGGACACCCTTGTCTAATTGGCAGTGTTTGCTCCTACTTTGTGACACAGAAGATAATGGTGCTTCTTATTAACTGATGTGGTCACGGACTTGATGGGATACTGAAGAGTGTGGTAGTGGCCTTATGTGAAATCTTGAAGTCCACGGTCACCATGTATTTCTTTGAATGTTTGAATGTAATTTCTTAGGAATTCTTCCCATGCTAGTCAACTCAGTGGTGGATATTCTGGCTTGACTTTTATGGCTTTTTAAGTAATTACACATATAAACAAGTTAGGAAAAAAGAGTCCCTTCCTAGGGAGAGTAGTTCTACTCTACATTTATCAGAGCTAACTTTTTTATCAAAAAAAAAAAGTGAAAACATCAAATTGCTAGCTCTGAGCTAGAAACACAAGTAAACTATTTAATACTGCACTTAAAGATTTATGCAAACACTCTTTTAGAATTCTCACTTAAATCTGTTGAGAATATTTACCACTTTTATTGAGAAATGGTCTAAGTGTAATAAATTCAGAAAAAGTTTGTATTTCAGGATTTTTAAAAAAGATTTTCCTTATTCATGAGAGAGAGAGAGCAGGGGGGAGGGACAGAAGGAGAGGGAGAAGCCGGCTTCCCCCTGAGCAAGGACCCTGATGAGGGACTTGATCCAAGGATCCTAGGATCATGACCTGGGCCAAAGGTACATGCTTAACCAACTGAGCCACCCAGACACCCATGAAGATTTTTTTAAAACCAATTTGTAGATACTGTAAATGTCAAACAGTGGGAGATTGGTTAAATAAGTTACAGGTTAGCTCTAGATGGCATACCATATGGTAAATAAAATAATTATTAGGTAATATTAGAAAATGCTTAATGGAAAAAATTTCAAAATCAGATTCCAAGATACTATGCCCTAAATAAGCCAAATTTTGTGAAATGAACCATCAAAAACAAAAACAAATAGAAAACCCAAAACCATACATAGAAGCAGAATCTAAAGAATATTTATCAAAATGTCTCCAGTGACCATCTTGGCTACTGGGATTATACCCAAATTTAATTAACTTTATAAAACTTTGTCTCATAATAAAAATCAAATGTTTTTTTAAAAAATAATTTATTTAAGTAGCAAAACATTATTGAAAAAAATGCCACTTGTACTGTTTCTCCTTGATTTCTCTTCAGCATAAAACAGGAGCAGAATATTGACATCAGTCATACCATGGCTTGCTGTTTATCAGTTAAAAACAACAGGTAGATGTATATGAATTAATGTGGACAGAGTCCAGAACATTCTGCTGAGCAAAAAATTCTAAAATAGCAGAACTTGGTGATGCAGTTTATGTAAGACAAAAATAAAACAAAGTTAATATTTGTCAGTGTAAAATTCAAAAAACTCAGGGTAAAACTATAATAAACTTTTGGGTGATGGGATATAGAGGGTTGGTATTAAAAGGGATGGTCAAAAGAGTTTTAGCCTCATTCATATTTTTTTTTTGAAATAAGGAGACTGTACGAATGTAATTTCTTAGGTAATTAAAAATTAAAAACTAAATTTAAAAATGTTAAGGTAATGCTAGAAAAATAGAAATAAAATGTGTAATCTACAAATGTTTTGGAGAATTTAAGGAAGAGAGAAAACTTAGTCAAGATAGAATGCAGGAAGAAAGAGAGCATAAAACCAGAATAGGAAAGAAGGCAATAGTAAGATACACACTGAAGTCATCACCATATATGAATGGGTTAAATTTCTATATGAAAAGACCAGAGGCTCTTGGATTGGGCTAAGAACATCTAGGTATAAACTGCTTGTAAAAGACAAACTTGAAACTGACACAGAGGACTGAAAATGAGGAAATCTATATATCAACAAAACTATATCTGAAAAACACAGCAGAAAGAAGTGTCAGTATTAGTACGGGACGCAACTGAATTCAAGGAGGAAAGAACTAAAATACACAAAGATGAATATTTTACATGGGTAAAAGTTACACATTACCAAAGGTGAACTTCCATCAGTTTCTAGGGTCCTAAGAACAAAGCGCTGAAAAGCAAAAACTACTACAAAGAAAATTAAAATTTGATGAACTCATAATTGTGTCTGTGATGGTAATGGTTCTCTAGTATCCAGTGGGTCAGTTACATTAAAAAACAACAACAACAAGGTAGAGATGATTTGAGTGGAATGAAAAACACACTTGATTAGAACCAGAGAACAATGGGCAATATTCTCCTAGACTCTGAGGACAATAGAGAGCCTAGACTGCCATATTCCATTAATTTGTGGCATAAATATACTGAAAAAGCAGACTTTCTTAAACAGGACACGCTAAGTAAAATACCAGTTTTCAGCTCATACACATGCACAGAAGAGCAAATTAGATGATCTGCATCAAGCTTCTCAACCTCAGTCTAGAGGCATGAGAATGGGAACGGTGGTGTAAGATGGAAGGCAACCTGCCATTCTTCTCTATATATTTCTCTGCTGACTGTATGTTTTCACTCTAAGCTTTGCATTCCTTTAGAAGTATTTTTGTAAAAAGATGGGATGTTTCTCAAAAGAAAAATGAAGTAAGGAAGGGCAAGCATTGTGGAGTATAGTCGATGGGACATCAACTAATGCTCAGCAGATTGACAGTGTTATAAGGGCAATATTAATGACCTTAGTTATCTACTTACCAATATTTAAAATCTTGTATATGATCTATTTACAATATTGAAGTCTGAAAAGTAATGAAAGTAGTTATTACTTAGTGAGGCTTAATATACACTAGGCATTTACACATATGGATTATGTCTTTTAATCATGATACGTCTGAAATATATTATTCTTGTGTTACAGATGAGGCTTAGAAAAGTTACGCAGCTTGTTCCATCGTTCTTAGTTAGTAACTGGTGAGGAAGCAAATCCAGGGTGTGTACCTCTAAAACCAATGTTGTCCACACAGCAGAAACTCTCCTTTAATTATTGAGTCTTTGGATTAAGCCCACAAATGGGTATATGGCAAGCAACACATATAGGTTGTACAAAGGAGCTTTCAATAGATGGGAAGGTTAGGGTGCCTGGGTGCTCAGTCAGTTGTGCGTGTGGCTCTTGATTTCAGCTCAGGTCATGATCTCAGGGTCCTGGGATTGAGTCCTACATTGGGCTCCAGGCTGAGCAGGAAGTCTGCTTGGTGCTCTTTCCCTCTGCCCTCCCCTTCTTCTCTCTCACATAAATAAATCCTTAAAATAGATGATAGATAGATGTGAAGGTGCAAACAATACAGCATTTATGAAAAGGGAAACGTGTGTCTCCTCCGAGCTGACAGTGCAGGTGGCACTGAGAAGAAGGGAGTGAGAGGTGCTGGTGCTCAGGAAAGACACCAGATTGATCTAGGACAGATATTAGGGTTTGGAGCTGATGGCCAAGAAACAATTCTTCTTACATCTTTGGAGCAAAAAGGTGGTTTATCAAAGCATGGGGACCTGACCTGTGGGTAGAAGGAGCTGCACTGGAGTTGTAAGAAGCAATTGATAATGTACTTGAAGTTGCAGGAGGTAAGGGAAAAGGGAGGTTTTCAAAAGAAATTTCATAAGCTCAAGAGGACCTACAAGATACTGGAGGCCTTGCTATTGTCAAGTTAAGGTTATTTTCCCCTCTAGTCAAGCACTAACATTAAGACAGCTGGGAGTTTCCTTCTGGAAGCTGGGTTACTGGTAAGAATGCTTTTTTCTTGTAAATCACTAAGCAATTTGTAAACTGAGGGAGACTCAGTCCTGTTGGACTGAGATCTCTCTTAGTTAACCATTTGTTTTTCTCTTTCCTTAATTTTAGGGCGGGCCGGAGTACCTGAAGAATGTCACAGAGATCCCCCACAGGAGTAGGGAGGGGGTTTGTGGGGTGTCAGCCTGTGCTTTATCTTCAGCTTGGCTTTGGCTCCCTCATCATAGATTACACCTGAGAAGGCAGGTGATACAGGGAATGGCTTTCTGAATACAGCTCAAAGAGCCCTCCCAGTCGTGACAACAATGATGAGAAGGCGCAGGCAGAAGTGAGCCATTGTCCCCTTTACCATAGCTTGACCTCATCTATTCTATTCCTCATGGTGCCTAATTGGCTTATTATTCTTAAGGTGTTTGGCTCTATTTGTTTTCTTTACTCTGGAATACTTTTCATCTCATTCTGTCGCTTATTTAACATATATTTCTAGAAAGGTCTAAATAGAACTTTCATGGCTTAAACTATTCTCAAGGAATCTGCTTCTGATCACTGGGTCACATGTTTCTTCCAGGCATGACTGATTGTTTTGTTTTTCCATACTGAATTTCTGTCTCTCTTATGCTTCCCTTTTACATTTATTATTGTTTTTATAGAGTTATATGGTTTCTTCCTGAACAGTGTTGTCAGATCTTTTCCACATTCTGCAATAGTTTGTCCTTCCTGTGCTTTCTGACTTACCCAGGACCCACACCCCACATCCACCCATCTTCCCAGATAATATGGAGGTTGATATATTTCTGCTTTCCACTCTCTTGTTGCCTGAAGTTTGGAGCATGCACTGAAGGGCAAAGCTCACCTGGGCCTCCTGCTCTCCTCTCTGGGGGGTAGTCCCTCTGCTCTTTGGGGACCTGAGGCTAGACCTACTCCACCCACCAGGGGTGGGACACACTGAGGACTTCTACCACTGTGCGGGGAAGATGGCAGCTCCAGCATCCTTTTCGGCTTCCACCAAATCCTAAAGTAGCTTTGCTACTTTTGTGCTTGTGTTTAATCTCACCCAATGTGTTTGTTCTTCTAGAACACGAGAAGACATGATGATAGTTCTAGGACTTGTGGTTTCTGCTTTTCTCCTGCATCTGGAGTGGGGGTGGGGTCAGGTGATGCTGCATACCTGCCACATCCCTGTTAGCCTCAGAACCGCCATGTTCTGCTCTTTATTTAGCATTTTTCATCCATTTGGTCAGATTAGTGGAGAGGGAAACTCCAGGATATAGCCTCATTTCACACAACCTGGAAACTCTTTGGGACTGTGGGGAGGATTACATGACTGAACATGGAATCTTCAAGAGATGCATAAGCTGCTAGCATATGTTTACTTCTTTGTAAGCAGTTCCTCATATATTCTCAACCTTATAGGTTACACCACTTGGAAATGTATTGAGCTGTTGTTCTAGGAATGATGTTTTCACTAGACTCTTCTGTATCTTGGTATTCTGTGTCTGAGTGCCTTTGGATCTGACTTTGCATATTAAACCTAAGTGCCGTGTCCTCCTCAGCTTTAATAGCATAAATGTGCAGTTGGCTCTTGCCCTTGGGGACAAGGCCGGGAGAGTATCTTCTGTTGGTTTTCAGAGAATGCCCCTCCTCTTGGCAGAGAGAGTATTTCCTGTCTCCAGCAGGAATTTGAAGTTAGCAAACCTGCTGGGGCAGTCCAGGAGCATTTGACCAAGATTTGCTGGCTGGAAAGTTTCCTAAAAATCTCTAAGGGGATGCCAGGTGATGGAGGAATGAGTCTGAGCTAAGGGCCTGGACATAAAGTAATTGGGCCTTCTTAGAATTCAGAGCTGACCTGGTCGGCCAGCTTCAGCTCAGTTCTTGGTTTAGCTCCCCTGGACGGAACATTCCTTAACAAGAGTTAACTGGGATTAACGCTGTAGACTAGGCCACGCCTTCTTTTTTATGGCTTTGAATGTGTACTCACTCATGTATTTATTAATTTATATGGCGTACAAATATCTCTTGCTCTCCGCTACGTCTCATAGCAGCACTGAGAATAAAGGAGCAAACAGGGCAGGAAGATGAAGTCACTCGTGTCCTGGCTGCCTGGGCACAGGTGGGATATGATGTACAGATTCTGATCACTGATGTTTAGGCGGGAAGTGGGGAAGAGTGACACTGGAAGGTCAGTCCTAGAGTTAATAGGGTCATTGGGAAAGGCTCCTCTGAGGAGAGGTTTGAGCTGAAACTGAGCACAAGGAGAATAAATTGGCTTTTCAAGAGCTGAGGGACGATCCAGAGTAAGAAGAGAAATATGAAAACCAGGGTTTAAAAATGACTTTGCCATCAAATTGCCAATGTTATTTTTTTGAAGAGCTGGATTTGCAAATCTCTTGAAAGTTTATAATTCAAGAAACCTAATGTTACACTTGTGGTCTTTGAGTTTGGGGGGCTTTCTAAAATACTCAAGATGTGCGTGGCTTATGTACTAGCTTCAACTCCTCCTCGAAATACCCAAACTAGAAAACACCTAAGTACTCAATAAAAGGACACAAACAAACGGTGGCACATATACTGTGACTAAAAACTCTCATTAAAAAGATTATTTTTAAAAATAGAAAAATGGCTTTAAACAAATAGAGAATAGCAGGACATAATCACAAGTAGCAAAAATGATGTATGATGATGGAAGTTACAGAAAGGTCAAGATTTTGTTGGGGAGATAATGAGAAACTAAACATATTCAGATACTTTAATGTCATATTGTTATTTCAGTGAAAGTTTTACAAATAAAGAACACTGATAATGTGGAAGAGTTATTTTCATACATTATCTGAACATTCCCAGCACTTCTGTTGGTCATTCAAGTATAGACTAAACGCTACTTATAAGAAACACTACTTATAAGAAACTATATAAGCTATAGTTAAACACTACTGTAAGCCCAGTGCCCAAAGTAGTGTCTAGAACTTAACAGGCACTTAATATGTTCTTTCTTTCTATATCTATCTATCTATCTATCTATCTATCTATCTATCTATCTAACACTGTCTATCATTTATCTACCTATATATCTATTTTTTATTTATTTTGAGAGAGAGAGAGCATGCATGGTTGGCAGGAGGGGCAGAGGGAGAGGAGGAGAGAGAATCTTAAGCAGGTTCCATGTCCAGCAAGAGTCTGTCATGGGGCTTGATCTCATGACCCTGAGATCTGGACTCTTTAAATCAGGACTTGGAGCCACCCAGGAGCCCCAAAATACATTTTAGATGAATGAAAGAATGGAAAGGTACTAGGAAGAGGGAAGGAAATTGGTATGTTAAGGAAATCTACTGTATCCATTTTGTTGCCAAATTAATAAAAACAATAGAAGATGTGAGGTCAAAGAAAGATATGGTAACCTGAGAAAGTTTTTTCTATTGTTTAAGATTTTATAAAAAGGCAGAGAAGTAATGTAAAAAAGTCTTTTTCAGATTATAATTATAGATAATCTGGAGAATACAGAAATGTTTAAAGATAAAATAATCACCTATCAACCTAATCCTAGAGATACACTATTAATACTTTGTTTTATTTTCTTCTAGTGTTTTTTTCCTACTTATATATGTACACATGTTTTAACATATTAGGCATCATTGAATATAGTTTTATATCTTAATTTTGTCTACTGCATCACAAGTATTTTCTTATTCTTTTAAGTAATAAGTCTTTAGGGAGCTGAAGAATAAGATATGCCATAATAATTTAAACAGTGTTCCACTTATTAGACACTTAGAGTTTTCCCAATGTTTAACTTAACAGTGAAAATACTATTAAAGATATTTGGTACTAAATATCTGCCTCATGGCCCCGTGTTTCCTGTCCAAGTCTTCCATCTTCCCTTCCCCTGTAGGCTTTGATTTGGAGAATCCCTCCTAGTAAACTTCCTATACACTGTGTTAGTCTTTAAGTTGGGTTCCTGGGGAACCCACTTCTGGGGAATTTGGTAATATTTAGCAGAAATTACATTAGCAGTTTTCCTTTGACTTACCAATTCCATTTCCAGTGATATGGCAAAAATATGAAGATATATACGCATAGGCATTTCTTGTAGTATAGATGTAATGGTAAGAATACTGGAAAAAATTAAATATTAGAAACTAAATGTGTCAGGAAAAAACCTAACTGGATAAACTATGCTGCATCTGTACATTTCAATGTAATAAAATATATAGTGCATATCTGTAGGCTATTATAGAGCTATTTCCAGAAAATAATGGAATGGTTTTTTTTTAAGATTTTATTTTATTTGAGAGGGTGAGAGAGCAGAGAGCGAGCAAGCACGAGCTTGGGGGGGGGGGCTGCAGAAGGAGAGGGAGAAGCAGACTCCTAACTGAGCAAGCAGTCCAACATGGAACTCGGGGATTGGGGCTGGATCCCAGGATCCTGGGATCATGACCTGAGCCGAAGGCAGATGCTCAGCTGACTGAGCCACCCAGGCATCCCCAGAGAGTAATGTTAAGTAAAAAAAAGTAAGGTGCAAAAAGTCTGTGTAGCATACTATCACCTTTTTCAAGTGTGTGTGTGTGTGTGTGTGTGCGCGCGTGCATGTGTGTGTGTGCATTCATATATAAACCAACAGTGAAGTAAAGATAACTTTTTAGAAAGGGAGAGAAGAAAATTATATAAAGGGAATAGGATAGAATATTGGCTTCTTAAGATTTTACTTTAGATCCACATAGCTATGTTACATAATTATATGATATTAATTTATGAAAGTAACTCCCCAAAGCAAAAGTAAAATACCCAAATGAATCTATATGGGTATGCACTCAGTGGTATAACCACAAAGAGAAGGGCTAATCTAAGTGTCATTAAAGGTTGGTAATTTGACTTTATATACCTCATAAAATATATCATAAGGATGAAAGGAACTGAAAATAATCTTTAACCGTGCTGGCGGTGCTGTTATTTTGCAACTGCCATGTGTGTGTGGTGGCATAAAGTCAGTGAGTCATTAAGTTGCTTTCTTGCAGAGCTAGGCTTTTCCATCATGGGAAACAG
>PITA01034788.1:0-11306 GCA_004023965.1 Spilogale gracilis
CCTCTCCCCTCTCCCGTGGTCTCCTGACGTCTCCCATCGTCGTCAGGCCTCGCCCGCCTCATGTCCTCTCCCCTCAGGAAGCTGTCTAGCCCCCTTTTATATAGTATCCCAGCCAATCAGAGAGGAGATCACGTGGGGCGTGGACTGCACGGCCAGCAGGCATTGGTGGCATCTGGTGATCACGCACTGAGCACGGACCCACGTATGAGGCATGCGGTCACGTGATCTTCAGGGCTGACGCTTCCTGGAGCTGCTTCATGCGCTAGGCGCCATAGCCTCTGCAGCCCCGCTGCCGCCTGCGTCCCATGTGGCGCTCTCCACAGCAGACGCAGCGCCATCTTTGGTGCGTGCCCCCGACAGATTTTTAGGTTGTTGGCTGGGTCTGCAGTGGGGTCTGCTGTTGGTGGGCTTGTAACAGGTTGCTTGGATGGCTATGGATCCTCGCTGGTCCCTGGGTGGTTGGTACTGTTCTGGTACCTTGTTTAGTAGAGTGGCACTGGGATAAGCATCTGCTTTAGGATCTACAGTTGGGTCCTCTGACATGCTGCCTATTACCAGGAATACAGAAGGTGTGGCTCCTTCCCCTGGAAGGAAGGACTGCTGCATGGTCACTGCATGCATTCTTGGATAGGCAGGACAACCACTGAACAATGGCTGAGAGGGGCTGGAACTGAGCCTCAGTGTTGCTGCAGGTTTCACAGACAAGTTTGAGGTCTGCAGACCTGGCTCTGAAGGCACAGGTGGGTGTGTCTTCTGTCACATCCCTGGGTATGCTGGGCTTATCCCTTACCATGACTGGAGGGCCTGGAGCTTAGTAGAGGGCCTTTTCTGTATCTCTGTGGGTGCAGATACCAGTGCCTCCTGCCTGACCCCTGAGGCTAACTAGCAGACTATAGCTGGGAGGGGTGCCTAATACAGGGCCCCTTAAGAATCTGCAGTCTGACCAAGTTTGGAAGGCTAATTCCAGGGACTCTAGATCTTGGCTGAGAGAGGCTGGAGCTGGTTCACGGACCACTCAGAGTCCATAGCCAGAACCAAGATCCATATGTCTGTTAATCAGTGCAATGAAGGGCAAGGGGCTCTTGGATTATGGTTGAGAAGGGATGGTACCAGTTTACAGACTATTTCAGTATCTACAGCCTGGACTGAGGTCTGTATGTCTACTACCTATTGCTCGGGTAGCCATGACTCCTCCCCCTTCCCTTGACAGATCATAATGGTGACAGACCAAAGCCAAATGGAGCTGTAGCCAAGGTCTCAGGGGTACAGAGTGGTTTCTGCTTCCGAAGTCAAGACCATCATAGGTGAGTCAGCAGCCCAGCTCTCCTGAGCCTTGGACTGCACCTGGGTTTCACAGTCTCCTACCTGAATCCCAAAGTTTCCAGGAAGGTAGTTTTATCCATGGGTAGATGCCAAATTATTGTTGAGGGGGCATTACATGTAAAGGATATTTTATTCATCCATTTTGCTTATGTCATTCTGAGGGATACTTTTTTCCCCCCTGGAGCAGTTTGAAGACTCCCAGAGCAAAGCCCCTACTGGCCTGTGGAAGTCATATGTCCACCATCAGAACAACCACTGTGTACTCTAAATGGTGACCCTAGAACTACATGGTTGGAGGAGGGAGAGGGGTGACTTCATCACAGAAAAAAGAGTTACACCCAGACCAGAAAAGGATACTGAGACCTCAGTCAGGTGTTCCTTATAGAGCACACAGTGCAACTGCATCTGTGGTTTATTGATGCTGTAACATATATTGCTGTCTTTGGGTAATCAATTGCTTTCATTTTATATAGCCATTCATGGTTTCTGGAGACTTTTCATAACTTTCTCTCATTTGAACCTGTGTCATTCCCTGAATTAGGTGGGGCAGCCATGAATCTGGAGTGATTTGTCTAAGGGCATCTGTCAAGGTACTGGGTTTGGATCTTTCTTGCTACCTTTGATCCATTCACTCAGAGTAAGTGAGCACCAATCCACCAATGTCATTCCAGGAATCCATTTTGAATTAATCCATTATATAGTGTTGTTCATTATAGCAAAAAATTATAATCACTTTCAGGGCTCATTAATACGGGAATGGTTAAGTAGTATGTGCTACAGCCATTTAATGAAACACCGTGCATAAGAACTGATATGGAAAGATCTCCAAGATATGTTTTTAGGTGAAAAGACAATTTTCAGAATAATGAATAAAGTATGATCTCATTTACGTAAAAAAAAGGCAAACCCTACATGTATATAGAAATATACTGAAAAGGGCTAGAGCAGTACACTTTATACTATAATGACTTAGACTGGGCTGGGAAGTAAAAGGGGAAGGAAATTTGAAAGTCTTTCATATTTTACTCTGTATAGTTATGTATTGTCTGAAGTTTTCATAAGGCTGTATCCATGCAGTACACATGGAATAAACAGAGTAAAATCCAAAATTTCCCCCAGCAGACTCATTAAGCTGGGATGAAATTTCTCTAGGTTTCTATTCATTTAAAATTCTGTGCATCTCCTATAGGTTGGATATAATCCCATTCAGTTTAGAGCAAAGGTTCTTGAGTAGAAGATCCTTTAAAACATCCATATCCCTATCCCTTCTAAATGTCTACTACACACATAGATATCTGTAGCAAATTAAGTATAAAAGACGTTGAAGTAAGGGTTCTCTGTTCCCAAAGAGTATACAACTGGGAAGGCAAAATATAGAACACAAAATAAATATTCATATACTTGGAGGAGGTCTTAGCACCGAAGTTCACCTGCCTTCCTTTCCCCTGTGTAAAATGTAGAAGTTGGAGTAGATGATCTCTAAGGGACTTTTAGTTCAGGTATTTTAGAATTCTGTGATTTTGTTGTGTGCTGTTCAAGATTAGAAAAGGAAAAGTCATGAGGGGCTATGCCTATATTAGATTCCAAACCACAGGGACTCAGGACAGAATTCAGTATCCTTTTGCATCACTTGGAAAATACTTCTGTAAATACAGAAGGACTTGTGTTATCCTTGAATATAAGATTAAGTAAGGTAGCCAGAAAACTGCACTTTTTATAATCCTCAGTTTAAAAGCAGCAAATGTACAAGTGGAGAAAGAAAAGGAACAAGAACCAATCAGTAAACTCTGGAAAGCTTACACATAATCAAGGCAAATGGACTCTTTGCTCACAATAGGACTCTCAATCCTTGGCCAAATAGTTAAACAAACACTTGAGAGAAACTCAGAACCAGTTGCAAGGTAAATGATAGAGAAGGCTTTTTGCCCACTTGGTTGGACTAAAAGCTTTTGGACAAGTGCTTAAGGCTTAGAGATGAGAGAAAAGCAAGAAAGGGAGCTGTGTTGGGCAGTAGTTAAAAGCAGAGGCATGGAGTAAACAGGTTTTCAACAAGATACTCTTTATTGTTAAAAAGCCACTCCAAGCAAACCCTGTTTTTCATTTCCACATCACTGATGTGGGAAGATTTATGAAATGAATAGGAGCAGCAAATTTATGCAGTGAATCACAGCACCATTCACATAGGGGAATTGTTCCCTTATTCCTTTCTTGCCATGATGTTTTAAGCTGCAAGAGATATGTTAAGAAAATGAAAATAATGTACTCCTTCCCCATTATGCAGTAGTACACACTTGGAGAAATATCTTTGGAAGAGGCGGGATAGCCAATGAGTTAAGGTCTGAAACCTGGCAGGCCCTTTATGTACTGTTGGACATATAACTTAATCTCTGAGCCTCAGTTTTCTCCTCTGTAAAATGGAGATAATAATGGTAACTGGCTTGTAGAGTTGTCTTGAGGATTAAAACGATTCACCTGAAGTGTTTAGTACCACAACTAGAACACGGTAAATGGAGTCAATAAGGGCACCTGTGTGGGTCAGATGGTTGGCCGTCTGCCTTCTTCTCAGGTCATGATCTTCACGTCTTGGGATCCAGCGCTATGTCAGGCTTCCAGCTCAGTGTGGAATGTGCTTCCCCTCTTCCGCTGTCTCTCCACCTGCGTGTGCTCTCTCTGTCTCTGTCTCTGTGTGTTTCCCAAATGAATAAATAATATCTTTAAAAAAATAAATGGAGTCAAAAGTAGATACTATTATCATTATTATTTATAATTTCTACTTTAAAGACAGCTTTGGTATAGAAATACAAGACAGACCTGCTTCAACAATTGTAGAGAATAATTTTTGATTACTTCTGTGACTTTGGGAATCTTTAGATGCTATGAGAAAATCACCCTAGGAAGGACTAACTCAGCGACGGCTCTTCCCTGCACCTGTGTTTCTGGCAAGCGCAGCCGGCCTCCAGGCCTCAGCTCATAAAGAATTCCTCGGCCAGGCTAGGCTATCCCCTTTTCTTTCATAGTGCTTAGTACCATTATAATTAGGTGGTTACTGGTGTCATTCTTTGTTGAATGCATAATTTTTGAAAAGTTAAAGACATGACTTTTGTCCAAATGTATATTGAGTATGTGTGAACGATTTATTTAACACAGGAAACCAGCAGGATGACTGGTTCACAGAGCATTTGTCAGGGGGGGAAAGGCATGCTGAGGCAAGTCTGCTATATTACAGACAAAACAGGTTCATGCCCTACAGGGCAATAAAACTATAACCTTTGGGGTTATCTTTGTACTAGACAAGAATCATTTGCATCTCTACCAGACAAAAGTCTAGAGTCTACAAGTTAACATGTAACTGCACAGAGGCTTGACCTAGGCTGATGGCAAATAATATATTAAAAAGGTACATTCTATTAGAGAATAAAATAGTCACTAGAGTGGGGGTAGGGGCTGTCGAGTAAAGCTTTGGTAGGATTTAAAAAGACACTTAGTCATCCTTATGCCTTATCCAAAGTTTGGATTATTTTTCTTAATAAATGTCTATCTTCTCCTTAGGGAAAAAAAAAGCAATCCACTCATTACTTTCAATGGAAAAGCATTTCTCATTAAAACCAGGAACAGAAAAGTCCATTTACATAGCACTGGTTAGAAGATTTGGCCACTGCGGTAAGATAAAAAAAAGAGAGCCTAAATCAAGTGTCTGGGTTCAGGTGAATCCTGTCATGTCTTTCTTGCAACCTCTTATTGGCTCTACCCTCTGAAGTGTGCCTTTGCCCCCTTACTGGAACCAATTCCCACTGCAGATGTGGTCCTCTACACTCACATCTTGTATCCTAGATTTTATTTTGGATTTTTGTATTTATGTTCAAGAGGGAGAATGAGTTATTTAGTTTTTTCACGGTACCTTTAGGTTGTATCACCCAAACCACATTTACCTTATAAAAACAAATTGAGTTACATGTTGTGTTCCTTATTTTGGACTACTTTGGGTAACATAAGGCAGTAGTTTAGAAACTCCATTAGTACCCTTTCTTTTTGGGGGACATAATTAAAATATTTTTGTTGTTGTTGTTTGAGAGAAAGAGTATGAGAAAGTACAAGAAGGGGTGTAGCAGCAGAGGCAGAAGGAGAAGCAGGCGGGAGCTGAGCAGGGAGCTGGATGCAGGACTTTATCCTAGGACCCCAGGATTATGACCTGAGCCAAAGGTAGACGCTTAACCAACTGAGCCAACCACGTGCCCCAGAGACATACATTTTTTAAAAACTGTTTCTACTTCTTCTGTGACTAGAATATTGGTCTATTTATTTTCTTTATTTTGTGACTTCTACTTTATTATTTCATACTTCAGCCATCTATAGAGTATTGATAATGATAATTACTAATACATAGTTTAGAATATATCCATATTAAAATAGTCATTTCTATTCATTGCCATTATCTTTTTTCTCATCCCACATTTTATCATTATTAATAAATTTGCTTATTCTCCTTTTTGGAGGGGAGAATTAGGTTTGATTTTATGGTTTTTTTCTTCCTCATTAATCTAGAAAAATAAGTGTTTTTTCGAGCACTGCTTTGGGAGCACTCCATCTCCCAAATAGCACTCCAATCCCATCTAGCATTCCATTAATGTTAATATGGAAATATCATTTCAAAATATTCTGTTACATAGGGAACTTTTTTCTTGAGGTAGAAAGTATTGAGGCACTTAACATTTTTATAGGCTGTGGAGTCTTAAAATTCTGCATGCATTTAAGAACTCTGGTTCATTAAGATAAGATTTATGTATAATAAAATTTACTCCTCTAGGGGCGCCTGGGTGGCTCAGTTGGTTAAGTGACTGCTTTCGGCTCAGGTCATGATCCTGGAGACCCGGGATCGAGCCCCACATCAGGCTTCCTGCTCGGCGAGAAGCCTGCTTCTCCCTCTCTCAGTCCCTCTGCTTGTGTCCCATCTCTAGCTGTGTTTCTCTCTGTCAAATAAATAAATAAAAAATCTTTAAAAAAAAATTTACTCCTCTAAACCATAAAATGTAATGAGTGTTGACAAATATATACAATTGTGTGACAATCACCATAATCAAGACACGACCCGTTTCTGTCATTCTAAAAAGTTTCCTCTGCTCCTTTGTAGTCAATTCTGTATCGTACCTGTTCCTTGGAGCCACTGGTTTCTGTTGGTATAGCTTTGCCTCTTATAGAATGTTATATAAATGCAATCAGACAGTATTAGTCATTTGTGTCTGGCTTCTTTTGCTCAGAATGTTTTTTTGATTCATCCATGTGTTGTGTGTGTCAACAGAATGCTCATTTCTGTTGAGTGATACTTCATTATGTCATGGATGTGCCACAGTTTGCTAATCTGCTCACCAGTTAGGGAATATTCGGGTTGTTTTCAGTTTTTGGCTGTTATGAGTAAAGCTGATATGAACTTTGCTTGCACTCCTAATTCCATTTTTTTTAATATTGCAAAATATTAGATATTTCAGCTTCTTTTGATCTTCATTTATAACATGCATTTTTAGGAGATCTTTATATAAAAATAATTTATTCTTTTATCTTTTACATCTCCCCATTGTCTAACTGATGCTGTTAAACAGCTCTGTAATTTCTTGTATTAATTTGTTATTTATTGATTATTCACGTTCT
Organism: Spilogale gracilis; assembly: GCA_004023965.1. Classification (NCBI taxonomy): domain Eukaryota; kingdom Metazoa; phylum Chordata; class Mammalia; order Carnivora; family Mephitidae; genus Spilogale; species Spilogale gracilis. The sequence goes on from PITA01034788.1 coordinate 6,967, forward strand.
GACTGTTGTGTATTGAGAAGCAGCATAATGGAGTAGTTGAGTATCAACTCTGGAGCTAGAGATACTCAAGTCTGAGCTGCAGCTTCCCTCTAAATAGCTAGATTTTCTTGGCAAAGGTTCTTCACTTCATTAAGTCCCACTTTCCTTATCTATAGAACAGGGAGAACTAAAGGATCACCTACTTTATGGAATTAACTCATGTGAGAATTAAGTGAGGTATTGTGTGTAGAATGATCAGGACAGTCCTAGACACTTAGAAAAACTGAATAAATGGTAGACTTTGCTATTTTTATGGGAATAGTTAGCTCTCTAATTTTAATTATTATTTTTCTTAAATTTATTTTTATTGTTATGTTCACCTGTTTTTTGAGACACATAAACTCCACATTGTTGGATTTTTATCCTTTAATTTATAACTTACCATTTTCATTTAATAATTAGCTTCTATCTCAGAACTTTTTACTATGGTACTGGTACTGAGTGCTTTTTGTGATTAGGATTATGATTTCCTTTAGAGTTACTGTTATGCTTTTGTAACTGTGCTCTTACGACGTTCTCACAGGCTTAAGTGTCTTCCAAATCACATGCCTACAAAGACTACAATTTACGTATAGTGTAATTGTTAGACATAGACCAAGAGTAAAGCAATCAGTGCTCAGGCGCTTGCCTTGATTCCAGGCACATCACCTGACTTCTTGCATAGCCTTTGAAAGCAGCATACCCACAGTCCACAGACTGTATCTGTTACTACCTGCACATCTCTGCACCTGCCTCGATCTTCCCCTAAGTTTTGTCTGTCAGTTGTTGTGTCTGTTTTATCTAGCTAACTGTTGAATTTATTATTTCATACAGCCCACATTTTATGTGGGAGTGTGTTTGTTTGTATTTATCATTATCATTAACCCATTTGTAGTATAAACAGCTGTCACTGAGTTTAGCTTAACTGTTGTGTCTAGTTTTGCTTCTACTTTGTGTTTTCTGCAGTGTATTTTAAAGAAATCTCCATTTTTGGGACTTTTTAAAATTGCTCAAATAATACAAGAACATATTGCATTGTAAAAGCTTCTGTACAAAAAGTTGCAAGAAGCTTGGAGTGTGAAACATGTGAGAATCTCTATCATATCCTTCTTGCCACCTATTCTCACTCCCTTTCCAAGGAAAAAATCATGGTCAACAGTGGAGAGCATATCTCTGCTCCTCTTTTCTATACGTTTTAAAAATGTTTCTCTGTATTACTATGCCTACATAGATAAGTACCTTAAAATAAATTACATATTTTATACTGTTTTAGGATATCCTTAAAAAAAATACTTTGGGGCCCCGGGGTGGCTCAGTCAGTTAAGCATCTGACTCTTTGTTTCAGCTCAGGTCTTATCTGAGGGTAGTGAGACTGAGCTCCATGTCAGGCTCCACACTCAGTGTGGCATCTGCTTAAGCTTTTCTCTCCCTCTGCCTCTCCCACCCAGTGCTCACTCTCTGTCTCTAAAATAAATAAATCTAAAAAATAAAAACTACCTAAAACTATGTCTTATGTTGGTATACATCTCATTATGTTTTAGAAAGTATGCATAATTTCATAATAGGAATGTTTCCAAATTCATTTTGCTTGGCTGGGAATTTCCCATTGTTTGCAGTTTTCTGGTATTACAAATGATGATGCACTAGATAGCCTTGTGCTTGCTTCTTTATGCAGGAAGAGCAGGTACATACAAGGGGAAATGATTGGTCAAGTGGTGTGCACAGTTAACACAATAATACTGCCAAATTACTCTTTAAGAAGGCTGAACCCATTGATGCAAACACCAATATGCACACAAGAGTACTAAATTCCCACATATTCCTAAAATACTTATTTTTAAAATTTTTTATGATTTTCCAATCTGATGGGTAAAAAATGATATGCTATCATTGCTTTAGTTTGTATTCCCCTAAATATTAGTAGATATTAGTAGACAATTAGTAGATAGAACTTTTACATGTTTACTGGCTATGGAGGCCCAAAGTATGCATTACAATATTTTTCAAGTGTAGATTGTGATGGGAAAAGGCATAGATCATACGTGTCCAAGTTGATAAAATTTCAGCACATCCCTAAATCTATCACCCAGATTAAGAAATAAAATATTACCAACATCCAGCTTGTCCACACTCCCAGTCAGTCTCCCCTTTATGCATTGTTCTTTTGTACTTTACATACATGTCATCAAACAGTTGTGCCCCATAATCTGGCCTCTTTTGCTCAACACTGTTTGAGGGTTTTTCACATATTATTTCATGTAGTTGCAGATCATTCTTGTTTATTATAGTCTAGTACACCACACTATGAATATATCACAATTTACTTATCCATGTTACTGTTGGTAGACATTGTGTTATGTCCAGATTTTGGCTATTATGACCAATGCTGCAGTAAACTTGATGGAGAGGTTTTAGGTGAACTTCTTCATTTCTTTTGGGTAACCACTTAGCAGTGAGATTGTTGGATCTAATGATAATGTATATTTAACTTTATATATTAACTTTATAAGGGACCTGCAAACTTTTCCAAAGAAGCTTTACTATTTGCAGTCCCATCATCAGTGTATAAGCTGCATCTGCTCAGCGTTTGGTATTGTATTTTTACATTTTATCTACTCTAATAAGTATGCTGTGGGGATGCCTGGGTGGCTCAGTCAGTGAAGTGTCTGCCTTCGGCTCAGGTCATGATCCTAGAGTCCTGGGATGGAGGCCCGCATTGGGCTCCCTGCTCAGTGGGGAGTCTGCTTCTCCCTTCCACTGCCCTTGCTCTCTTGCTCTCTTACAGGAATAAATAAAATCTTACCTTACACCAGTCAGAATGGCCAAAATTAACAAGTCAGGAAACAACAAGTGTTGGAGAGACTGCGGAGAAAGGGGAACCCTCTTACACTGTTGGTGGGAATGTAAACTGGTGCAGCCACTTTGGAAAACAGTGTGGAGATTCCTTAAAAAGTTAAAAATAGAGCTACTCTGTGACCCTGCAATTGCACTAGTGGGCATTTACCCCAAAGATACAGAAGTAGTGAAAAGAAGGGCCATATGTACACCAATGTTCATTGCAGCAATGGCCACAATCGCCAAACTGTGGAAAGAGCCAAGGTACCCTTCAACAGATGTATGGATAAAGAAGATGTGGTACATTATACAATGGAATACTATGCCTCCATCAGAAAGAATGAATATCCAATTTTTGTAGCAACATGGACTGGACTGGAAGAGATTATGCTGAGTGAAATAAGCCAAGTAGAGAAAGTCAAGTATCACATGGTTTCACTTACTTGCGGTGCATGAGGGGTAACCTGGAGGACAGTGGGAGAAGGAAAGTAAATGGGAAGTAGGGTAATCCAGGGAGAGAAACGAACAACAGAGACTTTGGACACAGGAACAAACTGAGGGACTTGGAGGGAGGGAGGTGGAGGGATGGGAGAGCCTGGTGGTGGGTACTGGGGGCACCTAATGCGTGGAGCACTGGGTGTGGGGAATGGGGAATGAATCTTGGAACACTGGAAAAAAAATTTAAGTAACAATTAAAAAAAACCATAATAAGTATGCTGTGGTATCTTGTGACTTTAATTTGCATTTTCCTAATGCCTAGTAATGTCTATTTGTCTTCTACATATTGATCTCTTGTTAAAGTGTCTGTTAAGTAATTTGTCCATAATTTTTTTCCATTTCTTTTAAAGATTTTGCTTTCAAGTCGTCTTTACATCCAACGTGGGGCCCGAACTTACAACCCCCAAATCAAGAGTCACCTACTCTACAGACTGAGCCAGCCAAGGATCCCAGTGATTTACTCATCAAAACTGAGTTGTTTGGTTTCTTACAGTTGACTTCTGAAGGTTTTTATATATTCTGGTTATAAATCATTTGTCGGACATACAATTTGCAAATATTTTCTCCCAGTATGAAGCTTTTCTGTTCCTTGCTATCTTAACACTGTTCATGGTTTATTTACCTATAAGAGTTTTGAATTCTTATTTAGAAAAATTTGTCAGTCTGTTTTTTTATAGCTCCTGTTGTTAATGTATTGCTAAGGAGTATTATTAGAGTTACACACCCTTCCTTTCTATTGTTGGAAAAGTAATATTAAAAATCATCCATATGCATATTAAATTCTACATTTTTCCCACCTAATATCTGTTCCTTTCTTTCAAAAACTGGAACAATTTAATATGCCTTTACATCTTTTCCTTCTCGCCTTTCCTCACAACCTCTTATGTTCTGCGGTAACTCGACTGCTATTATCCTGCATTATCTTTTAGGTTCATTTTTTTGTTCTTGCTTTTCTTTTCCTTTAGGCATGTTATCTAGACATTTTTTTT
>PITA01034789.1:0-11208 GCA_004023965.1 Spilogale gracilis
AAAATCTTTTTTTTTAGATGTTATTAAGAGAGAGACTGCAGAGAGAGAAAGAGAGCAGGAGCCAGAGGGAGGGGCAGAGGGAGAGGAAGAAACAGACTCCCCGCTGAGCAAGGAGCCCATGTGGGACTTGATACCAGGACGGTGGGATCATGAACTGAGCCAAAGGCAGACACTTAACTGATTGAACGACCCAGGAGCTCCATAAATAAAATCTTTTTTTTTTTTTTTTTTAAGTGCATGCTAGGAGTCCCTGGCTGGCTCAGTTGGTAGAACGATGACTCTTGATCTTAGGGTTGTGGGTTCAACCCCACATTGGGTGTGGAGATTACTTAAAAATAAAATCTTAAAAAACTGTATACTTCTTGGACTTACCTTAGAAATTTTGATTTGTAGTGATGGAGCTAAAAACGTTTTATTTTCATTAAGCACTCAAGGAGCACCTGGGTGGCTCAGTTGGTTAAGCCTTCTACTCAGGCCATGATCTTGGGGTCCTAGAATCGAGCCCTGCATTGGGCTCCATGCTCAGTGAAGAGCCTGCTTTTCCCCTCTCCCACTGCCCCCCCCCACTCATGCTTTCTCTCTCTGTCTCAAATAAAATATTTGAAGATAATAAAAATAATAAAAAAATAAAGCCCTCTAGATGATTCAAGTGCAGATGGACTGAGAATGACACTGTGAAGCACATTATTCTATAACTAGGAAATAGAAGCTAGTTGGAGAAATAAAAAATATGTATTTCTGGAGGTCAAAGATACCAGATGACAGATCAGAATGAAGCACCTCAAAGCAGGAAATCAGAATATGCTGGTTGAGGGAGCAGATACACCTGGTATTTTCTGGGAAACTGTGATCATGGGTAGCTGAAGCTAGAAAAAAAAGATCATCCCAATTAGAACATATAATAATCCTACAAATCGGGACAAAGCAATAATTGAGACTAAACAGAAGGCCATAGGAACCAAAGTCAGTCAAGAATTACAGATTGAAAAAACAAAGACTAAAAATAGACTTTGATTTAGGTGATAATTCAGTCCTATCCGTCTTATTGGCCTCCCACTGGGAAAGAAAGGAATTCAGGGCTAGGCTTCCCAGTAGATGCAGAGGAGTGGTACAGAGAGGAAAGTGAAAAATTGAAATGTAAGCACAGAGCACACTCACTCTAGAAGAGCAAGAAGCAAAGCAGCCTGGGAAAGTGAAATATGCTTCTTTGGCTTGAGTTCACACCGCTTCAGTGTGGCAATGGCCATGTCACTGGCTTACAAGTGACCAGTAACCAAGACAGGCTGATGGGTAGAGGTGACAGACAGAAGGAGAGATAGCCACTTCTCTTAAATATACTGACCAGTCACTCCTAGGTGCTGGGAATGCTTGGCTTTCAGTAAATAGTCTTCGTTGAAGGCAGATTTCAACATTATTCATCAATTTCCTCATCTGCAAAATAGGAATAATACCAAACCCATCTAATGATAGTAGGTATTAAGGATGTAAACCACTCAGCTTCCTGGATGGCCTACAGTTATCACTCAGGACAAATTATTATTATTATTATTATTTAAAGATTTTATTTATTTATTTGACAGAAAGAGAGATCACAAGTAGGCAGAGAGGCAGGCAGAGAGAGAGGAGGAAGCAGGCTCCCTGCTGAGCAAAGACCCCCCCCCAATGCGGCCTCCATCCCAGGACCCTGAGATCAGGGCCTGAGCCGAAGGCAGAGGCTTTAACCCACTGAGCCACCCAGGCGTCCAGTGCAAATTATTTATTTGTAATTATTATCATTATTAACCCTGCTTTGGGGTTTCCACTTTTCACCATGCCTGAGGTTTTTCTGACAAAACTTCATTTGGGGTATTTTTCTAATCAACAGTGCCAACATCTTGTCACAACTTGTCCTGTGAATGTGGTTCAACCCCCTCCTGTAGTTTACTGTTTCTTAACCTCATGTGTAGGGGCGCTTATTGGTTGTCACTTATTGGCTCTTTCCACATGATGAGTCCAGTATTCAGTGATTTGTATCAATTGTCATATTTATTCCTCCCCAAAACCACTTGGAATAAATCCTATTAGGATTGCCTTTATTTTGCAAATAAAGAAACCAGTTCTTAGAGATTTTTGCAAACTATGTTCTGTTTACCAACTGCTTTGCTCTTGTTTAAGCAGGGTTTCCAGGTGGATCTTTCTCTCCAGCTCCTACCTCTACATATTACATCTGCTTCTCTTCTCTCTGCTTATCAGTCACCATGGTCATCAACCACATTTCAACTTTATAGCCTACAGCTTCAGCCACCTGAGAAAATGTAACCTGATACTTTTAATACAAAATCCAAAAATCAGAAAGCGGGGAGAAGGATTTTTGCCAAACCTGAGTCAGAATCCCACCCTTCAGCAGGTCAGCAGTGCCCAAGGGACCTACAGAAGGCTGCTTTGTTAATTAGAGCACGGAATGGAGGGAAGAGCAGTTCCTAGGAGAGGGTGATTTTCTAAGAAGGGGTGTTGGACGGACAAAAAAATACATGTCTACAGTCTCTATGCATTCCCCACAACCTCACTGCATTTTTAAGGTTTTGAACGCCCATTATTAATCATTGCCAATGCAATAGAAATTTAAGGGAGAAAATATATATTATTTGGGGGACTTGCTCTTTCTCATAGATGGAGTTCAGTATTTTGAATGGCTTCTTTCCATTCCCTAAATCTGGCAAAACAAAGCAACCAGGCAATGTGAACTGGACCTGAGACAGGTCTGTCTGGCCCCCACTGCAAGCACTTTCTAGTACAGTTGATAAGGGTAGCAGAGTTCAGTTCTCTCACAAGAGCATAAGCTCTGCAGGTGTTTTTAACTAGTGAATACAGAGCAGGCAAAGGACATCATCCTTTTGAGGGGGATCTTTTAGTTCTACTAATTAGCCACCCAGCCCTCTCCCCTTCCTTCCACCAGTGAACTTCCCTTTGATCTTAATTGTGTATGGAAAATGATTGCAATTAGAGTGATATAATACAATAAACATCTATTAGTAAAATGAATTTGATAAAATCAAAATGTGAGATGGCGTAAGTAACATCCAGTAGCTCTGGACAATTGGATTTCTTCGGTGTTTAATGTCATCTTTGGCATCCATTCAGCCTATTTTTGCATATAAATGTGAGTTTGAGGGCAAGAAGAAAACTACATACCCAAAATTCCTCAAAATTTGGACACCTGAAAATCTGCCCCTAGATAAGTCATGGACAATTTATACAATGATGTTTTGTCCTCCTCCAAAACCTAAAAAACACAACAAATGGAAATATGAAGTAGTGACATTTTTAAAACTTTAAAAATTTGTATAAATGTATTCTAAATGGAACAATCCCTCTGATTGAAATAATAGCTAATTCAATTTTTTGAGCAGGGTATATAATTATTCAATGGCTTTAAAATAACTTGGCATTGTTCCTTAAGTAGAGGCATTATTCCTTAATTGCAGATGAGTCATTTCCTGAGTCCCAAGCAATTAATCAGTGTTTCCTAAACCTGTGGAAAATAGGAACCATCTGGGGTTTTGTTAAACATACAGATTCCCGGCCCACCCCGGACCTACAGAATTAGAATTTCTAGGGAAAGCACGTGGGAATCTGTATGTTCAATAAGCATCCACGTGATACTATTATCAGACAGGTTTGGGAAAAACTGTTTGGATTCCTTTGACAGTGGCATTAAATTTTTCATTTACTGCAATACTGAATCAACAGAACAGAGCTTTATCATTGGAAGAAAAGGAAGCACTCACTGGTGCAAACCAAATATGTGTTATTTTACAGCAGGATATCTTCCTGTTACCTGAAACAAATACCATGTATTTACATATTTTCCCTTTACCCATTCAGGTATTACAGAAATTTTTATTGCTTCATTAAGAAGCCCAAGATTATGTCCATGACCATCTTGAAGAAAAGAGCATAAGGAGGAAAATGAACCTCTCAACCTTATTGAACTTCTCACCATACATCAGGCACGGTCTTGATAGTGTATGTAAGTTATTTCCATTGATCTTAACAATTAACTGGTGGTGTATTTACTTTCATTTTATAAATGCAGAAACTGAGGCTTGAAGGGGTTAATGAATTTTCCCAGGACCACTCAGTAAGCAAGCAAAGCAGGGATCAAATCCAGCAAACACTCTCCTTACCAGGATACTAGCCCTTAGTATTTATTTATTTTAAAGATTTTATTTATTTTTTATTTGAGAGAGAGAGAGAGAGAGAGAGAGAGAGCGCGAGCGAGCGAGCGCTAGAGAGAGCTAGAGAGGGAACACAAGCAGGGGGAGGGGGAGAGGGAGAAGCAGGTTTCCCGCTGATCAGGGAGCCTGATGTGAGGGTCGGATCCCAGGACTCTGAGCCCATGGCAGATGCCCAACAACTGAGCTACCCAGGCACCCTCTAGCCCTTAGTATTTAAATTGGAAGTCCAGGAACTCAAATTCAGTAGGCAGAATAATCATGAGTTTGTGAAGGTTTCTTCTCTGAAGGTCAAAAAGGGCAATTTTTTATACACATGGACTAGCCAGAGAGGGAGGAAAGGACAGCTTTCAGAAAGCCTGATTGCCTCTTCTAGGATGATAAGCCTCCTTTTTTCTTGTGATCAGAAAGAAATGTATGGTTCTCCCCTAAAACTTAACTCTCCCAAAGGACAAATGTGAAAAGTAAATAAAACCATAAACTTAGCTATTCAATATGTGTAATATATATCTGTGGAATTAGATTTTACTCCAACTCATTCTCTGCCTTCATCTCCCTATGCTGTTTATTCTGGTTAAAATGGTTGCAGCCGGAAACACAAATGCCCCCTTTGGGCTCTCTTGTTTTAAAAAACCTTTCTTTAAAGGGTTTGTTTTCTTAGGCTTAGAAGCTGTTGAAAGGTGCCAGCTGGATAGCCGTGGTGGCTGTGAGATCTCTGTTTATCTGCAGAGGGAGGCAGGTGTGGATGGGACTTTCTGGGCTTCCCACGCAGCCTGGCTTAGGAATCCTCGCCTCTTGGATGACAGTTAATATGAAGTTGGGAAATTAAGAGGGCTCCCCAAAATAAAAGTAGACACTTCAGGTCAACAGCACATTCCTTTGTTGTTGCCATTGTTGTTGGTATCACAGGCTAAGACCTCCCCACCCAGTCATTTTTTTTAAAGTAGGCTGTTAAGGAGGATTTTGTAGGAGGCAATCCAGTACAGGAATGCAGGAAGAAGGGAGAGAGTAGGTTACAGAGCTGGGAGGATGGTGAGAAATAGTCTGAACCTGACTTTTCATACAATACTATCCACATTTTGTGATGCCTATCTTCCTTCCTTTCTTCTTTTTTTTTTAAGCTTTTATTTGTTTGTTTGTTTGTTTATTTATTTGAGAGCGAGGGAGAGCGTACCTACAAGAGATGGGGGAGCAATAGAGTGAAGGGGAGAGAACCTGAAGCAGACTCTGTGCTGAGTGCAGAGCTCATGGGGGAGGGAGGGGATCAGTCTCAGGACCTTGAGATCATGACCTGAACCACAACCAAGAGTCAGGGGCTTAACCAACTGAGCCACCCAAGTGCCCCTCTTCCTTTTCGTTTCCCCTTTCTTTTCTTTCTTTTCTTTCTTCCTTTCTTTCTTTCTTTCTTTCTTTCTTTCTTTCTTTCTTTCTTTCTTACATACGTTTAATACACATTTGTAAATATATATGTATATATAAAGAACATACTGAAACCTCTTTCTCTCTTCCTTCCTTCCTTCTTTCCTTCCTTTCTTCCCTCCCCTTCCTTTCCTCTCTCTTTCCTTTCTTTCTTTCTTCCCTTCTTTCTTTTCTTTCTCTCTTTCCTTCTTTTCTTCCCTCCCCTTCCTTTCCTCTCTCTTTCTTCTTTCTTTTTTTTTAAAGTCACCTCTTTTTTTTTAAGATTTTATTTTTTTATTTGACAGAGAGATCACAAGTAGGCAGAGAGGAAAGCAGAGAGAGAGGAGGGAGCAGGCTCCCTGCTGGGCAGAGAGCCTGATGTGGGCCTCCATCCCAGGACCCTGAGATCATGACCTGAGCTGAAGGCAGAGGCTTAACCCTCTGAGCCACCCAGGCACTTTCTTTCTTTCTTTCTTTCTTTCTTTCTTTCTTTCTTTCTTTCTTTCTTTCTTTTTTTCTTTCTTTTCTTTCTTTTCTTTCTTTTTTCCTTTCTTTCTTCTTTCTTTTTCTCTCCTCTTTCTTTCCTTTCTCTGTTTTTTCTTTCTTTCATGTTTTTTTGATTTCTATAGTGGTATACTTGTCTAGTATATTACCTATTTTGAAAGAGGTTTCAGTATGTTCTTTATATATATAATATATATTTACAAATGTGTATTAAACTTATGTAAATGAAATTAAGTTTCTGTGTTACCGTCATTCAAAAATGGCCAGGATGGGGATGCCTGGTTAACTCAGTCAGAAGAGGATGTGACTCCTTATCTTGGAGTTGTGAGTTTGCATCCCATGTTGGGTGTAGAGATTATTTAAAAATAAAATTGTTAAAAGAAAAATGATTTTTGCCAAATTTATGTGGCACGGTGTATACAGTGGGGCCTAAAGGCAAGATAAGAGCTGGGATTCAAAACCTACAAATAGTTAATAATTCTCTGGAACTATGTCAGAGATGCTAGAATCTATTAAATTTTTTTAAATGATAAAGGTGGCATTACTTAAGACATAGTTAAAATAAAATTCCTAATGCCTATTAAAACAAACCAATGCAAAAGAAGCAAATGATAGGTTTCTATCACAGTGGTGGACAGAATACATATCTATGTTTTCCCTCTTCCAAAAATCTCTTGAAATTATGGACTAGAGCAGTAGTAAAAAGGAACAAACAGGTAATAAAGTCAATGACACTGTGATAGCGTTGTATAGTAACATATGGTAGCTACAGTGGAGAGCATAGCATAATGTATAGATTTGCTGAATTTGTACACCTGAAACTAATATAACATTGTGGTCAACTGTACTCAAATAAAAACATTTGAAGAAAGATTAAAAAATGATAAATAAACAAACAGGAACAGGCAGACCCACAAAGAACTAGAACTTCTACCACAATTCCATCAGAGAAATTAAAATCTCAAGAAATAAGAAAACCAGGGAGAAAATGATACAATATCTATTTTCTTAAAAGATTTATTTATTTATTTGAGAGTGAGATAAGGCACGTGTGTAAGCAGGGAGCAGGGGCAGGGAGAGAGGGACAGAGAGAATCTCAAGCAGACTCCCTGATATGCACAGAACCTGACATAGGACTCAATCCCAGGACCCTGAGATCATGTCCTGGGAAATGAAGAGTCTGAATGTGTCACCCAGGCGCCCCCATGATATCTATTTTTAAGCAGTAAGTGACAATTACAGTGACAGATTTCTCATCACCAACAATGAGGGCTGGGAAATGATGGACTAATATCTTTAGGATGCGGAAGGAAAAGAACTTTCAGCCTGATGTTCTATAACCAAATAAACCATATTTCAGGACTGAGGGGAAAAAAAAGACTGAGGGCAAACAAGATATTGCCAGGTAATTTTGCTATTCACAAACTCTCATTGCAAGAAACACTAAAGAACGTTCTTTTGAAAAATGAAATGTAAATCTAGAAGAAAAAAGGGGAATGCAAAAAGCAAATGAATTTATAAGCATATTGGTAAACCTAAGGATTGGCCATGCTAGTAATACTACTACTACTACTAAAGGCTAATGTGAATAAATAAAGAGGAGTTAAAATAATATTAACATGGAAGGTAGGAAGAGAGATTTGAGTTAAGGTGTTCTAAGTTCCTTGGAGGATGAGGAGACAGAAAACAATTGACTTAACTTTTATTTTTTACAACAGCTTTATGGAACTATACTAACCAATAATAAACGATCCATAGTTATAGTTTATAACTTGATAGGTTTAACATAAATATATACCCATGAAACCCCATACCATGATCAAGCTAATGAACATATCTCATCACCTCCAAAAGGGTGTGTGAATGTGTATTTTTTTCACCATACAATGCTATTAAAATGTCATCAACTATGTTCTCTATAACTTTCATCCCCATGACTTACTCATTCTATACGTGAAAACTTGTATCTCCTACTTCCTTTCACTCATTTTATCCACCCCTATATTTCATTTTTTTCACTCCTATATTTTAATTTTGTATATCAATCTTGTATACTGAATCCTTGTTAAACTCACATATTAGTTCTAGTAAGTATTTTATAAATTCCATAAGAATTTCTATGAGAAGATCATGTCATTTGTGAACAAAGACAGTTTGCTTCATTTCTTTCCAAACTGGATAGCTTTCTGTTTGTTTTCTCTCTTACCGCACTGGCTAGAACCTCCCATACAATGTTGAATTAAACATTGTTCTTGCTTCATTTTATCCATACTGGATAGCTTTTTGTTTATTTTCTGTCTTATTGCACTGGCTAGAACCTCCCATACAATGCTGAATTAAACATTGTTCCTGATCTTAGGAGAAAGCATTTATTCTCTCACCATTAAATATGATATTGGGAGTAGGGTTTTTTTTGTTTGTTTGTTTTTGTGTGTGTATGTGTTTTTTTGGTAGTAGGTTTTTTTGTAGATGCCTTTTATCAAGGAAGTTCCTTTCTTTTTTTTTTTTTAAAGATTTTATTTATTAATTTGACAGAGACACACAGCTAGAGAGGGAACACAAGCAGGGGGAGTGGGAGAGGGAGAAGCAGGCTTCCCGCTAAGCAAGGAGCCCGATGTGGGACTCGATCCTGGGACCCCGGGATTATGACCCGAGCCGAAGGCAGACGCTTAATGACTAAGCCACCCAGGCGACCCAAGGAAGTTCCTTTCTATTTCTAATTAGTTGAGGGTTTTTATCAGGAATGGATGTTGGATTTTATCAAATGCTTATTCTCCATCTCTTGAGATATTAAGTGTTTTTCTGTTTTAGTCTGTTAATATGTTGAATTACATTGGTTGATTTTCAAATACTAAAACAACCTAGCATTTCTGGGATAAACCCCTCTTGGTCATGATCTATTACTCAAATTTTGTTTAGAATTTTTATGTCTACATTCATGAGGAATGTTGGCTATAGCTTCCTTTCTTATAATGTCTTTGACCAGTTTTGCTATCAGGATAATGTAGGCCTTCAGAATGAGTTGCAAAATATTCATTCATTTTTAATTTTCTGAAATAGGTTAGGTAGAATTGGTATTCTCTCTACTTTAAGTAGTTGGGGAAGTTTGTTATTTTTTTTCTAAATATTTGAGGATTTTTCAGATATTTTTGTGTTCTTGACTTTTTTTTTTTTTTAAGATTTTGTTCATTTATTTGACAGAGAAACAGAGCAAGAGAGGGAACACAATCAAGAGTGAGAGAGGGAAAAACAGGCTTCCCGCCGAGCAAGGAGCCTGATGTAGGGCTCAGTCCCAGGACCCTAGGATCATGACCTAAGCCAAAGGCAGACGCTTAATGACTGAGCTACTCAGGTGCCCCTGTGTTCTTGACTTCTAATTTAATTTCATTGTGGCAAGGCAATAAAATGTAATATTGTATTCCAATTTGTAATATTGGAATCTTTCAATACTTGTTAACAATTTATTGAGAATTTTTATAGTCCAGAATATGGTCAATCTGGTAAATGTGCCTTGTGCATTTGAAAAGTTACATATTGTGTTGCTGGGAGAGGTAGTTTATAAATATCAATTAGATTATGTTGTTGATAGTATTTTTAAAGTTTTCTATACCCTTACCAATTTTCTGTCTACTTGTTTTAACAAATATTAAGAGAGGAGAATTTAACTATAACCATAATTGTGAATTTGTGTATTTCTCCTTGAAGTTCATGTATTTTGAAGTAATGTTATTGGTTGTCATGTTCTCTTGATGAGTTCAGTAATTTTTTATTATAAAATGACCAGCCTTGAGTTTTTTTCTCACCACTTACTGACCAGTACTCAACTGAATACTGGAATGGGAACCTCTTCAGACATCTGGAGTTCTTACAGCTCTTTTTTTCCCCAGTATTCTATCCTGAGAACTCTGGCTTTTTTGGGTTCACTGAACTCTCACCTCTGCCTTCTCAACTCAGGGACTCCAGTAGACCCAGCCTGGGTCCTTCTCTGTTCATGGCAGTCTAGAAATTTTCTCCATGCAGATTCCTTAAAAAATTAAAAACAGAGCTACCCAAAGATACAGATGTAGTGAAAAGAAGGGCCATATGCACCCCAATGTTCATCGCAGCAATGGCCACAATCACCAAACTGTGGAAAGAGCCAAGGTGCCCATCAACAGATGAATGGATAAAGAAGATGTGGTACATATATACAATGGAATACTATGCCTCCATCAGGAAGGATGAATATCCAACTTTTGTAGCAACATGAACTGGACTGGAAGAGATTATGCTGAGTGAAATAAGCCAAGTAGAGAAAGTTAAGTATCACATGGTTTCACTTACTTGCCGTGCATGAGGGGTAACCTGGAGGACAGTGGGAGAAGGAAAGTAAATGGGAAGTAGGGTAATCCAGGGAGAAAAACGAAACAACAGAGACTTTGGACACAGAAACAAACTGAGGGACTTGGAGGGATGGGGGTTGGGGGGATGGGAGAGCCTGGTAGTGGGTACTGGGGGCACCTATTGCTTGGAGCACTGGGTGTGGGGAATGGGGAATGAATCTTGGAATACTGGAAAAAATTTAACAATAGAAATTTTCTCCAGGCAGCAAGCTGGGGTGGTTATAGGGCTCACTTCATTTATTCCTTATCTCTCAGGGATCATTGTTCTTCACTGCCTCCCAGAGGATAGGGTTGGGCCCAGTCTTCTTTGTAAAACACCTGAAACAAGACTGTCATGGAGGAATAAATAGTTACAGACCAAGATCATCTCTGAAGACTCTGCAAACACTTTGTCCTTTTTACATCACATAACACTTGAGGGACATTGTTTAATATATTTTGTCCAGTATTTTATTCCTTTCAAATTCAATCTTGTCCCTATTACTCTATCTTGATCAGAAGTAGAAGTCTCATTATGCTTCTACCTCTGAATGATAATTTTAGAGATCTATTTCTTTTTAATTTTTATTTTATTTATTTGTTTGACAGAGAGAGATCACAAGTAGGCGGAGAGGCAGGCAGAGAAAGCCGAGGGAACAGACTTCCTGTTGAGGGGAGAGCCCGACACAGAGCCCTGAGATCAGGACCTGGGCCGAAAGCAGAGGCTTTTT
>PITA01034790.1:0-11218 GCA_004023965.1 Spilogale gracilis
AAAAATATATTCATTATAGGGGTCACTGGGTGGCTCAGTTGGTTAAATGTCTGCCTTCAGCTTAGGTCATGATCTCAGGGTCCCGGGATCGAATACCACATCAGGCTCCAGCTGGGAGTCCACTTGTCCTTTGCCCCTGCTTTTGTTCTCTTTCTCTTTCTTTTTCAAATAAATAAATAAAATCTTTAAAAAAGTCTGTTTATTATACTCTACATTATGGCCCCTTTTTATGTGTAATCAATTAAACACTCTGATTCTGCTATTTCTCACAGGTTGTACTACTATCATAACTGCTTAAAATTTTAATTCCTATCCTTTGTTGTGTCAGCAGATATTTCAGGAGCATAATTTTCCTTGTGAGATTGAAAGTTTGTATTGTTAGCTCATCTTCATTAAGGGTTTTAATTTTTTTCCCTGTGAAATCATGCATACCTTAGGTAGTAGAATTGTTTTACATAATTTATTGTCATCTGCTTTTCTCTGGTATTTTACAGTTTCCACAGGTCCACAGTTATTATTAATTTCTGAATTTTGGAAACCAGCAGCATAGTATATAAACTAGATTCAGTTTTTGAGTGTAACAAAAGGCAGGGGCTTTGAGATTTCTGAGTCTCTCTTTTCTTACCTTTGTAAACCCAATGATCTGGACAGATACAAATACTTTTTTGTTTCTTTTCTTTTTTCTTTTTTCTTTTTTTTTCCCTAATCTCTTCCTTAGATAAATGGAATACAAATTTACCTTCTGTGTTAGGACCAGCCAAAGCATATTTGGTTTTCTTAGGTGTTGAAAGTTGACACCCTCATCTCTACTGCCTATATCTGATCCAGTACTATCTGAGTTTATGTAATATCTGTTTGCAAGATTCCTGCTTTGACTTTACACCCTCTTCTTTTTTTATACTCATGGATAGCTTCTTTTCAGCACAGCTATATATGTTAATGGAGGATGGTCCTTTTTCATCCATCTCACCATGTTGCTGGGACCAGAAATGGACATACAATGTTGTCAAGGAAAATAACAGTAAGAAGAGAAAGGGCTGGGAAGTATGTGAACCATTGCATGAATGATCTTAAGAAAATTATTGGATGTTTCTCTGAGCTGTAGTTATCTCATCTGGAAAAATAAGATTTTTATTTTCCATTTATTTTTTCCAGCCCAACTTTTAATTATTTTTTTTAGAAAATTAGAAGGGTTATAGGAAGATTAAATGAAGATGTCACATTTGCATTCTCTTTGAGGACAAAGCCAATTAAAATTTCACTTATAAACCCAGTGGATGGCCATCTGACAAGGACTGAGACAGAGCTAGAACATTTGGTCTTAGAAGTCACTGGGACTGTGGGTGGGGTTCTGGAGCGAACAGGAGGCCTGATTAGTTAGGGTAGGATCATTTTACTGAGAATTCCCAGGTGCAAAGCTATAACTTTAATCATTTGCTTACTAAATTCAACACTTATTACTGTTTCAAAATCCTGTGTAATGAAGAGGTCTTCTCCCATATCTATTAGGTTAAAGTATTGCTTACTGGAGCTGTGCTGGAGACCGCACAACTGGCTCATGAGCATGAACTTTTAAATATTCTAGATTTTATTCTTTTTAAGATTTTATTTATTTATTTATTTATTTATTTATTTATTTATTTATTTATTTATTTGACAGAGAGAAAGAGAAAGAACACAGTAGAGGGGAGGGACAGAGAGAGAAGCAGACTCTCCACTGAGCAGGGAGTCCAATGCAGGGCTCAGTCCCAGGACGCTGGGATCATGCCCTGAGCCAAAGCAGACACTTAACCCACTGAACCATCCAGGAGCCCCTTAAATAATCTAGAATTTTGTAAGTCCCTTATTACAGCATCAATAGTATGATATAGACCATGGAGCGAATATTTATACCTCAGAAATTGGCAAGCATACAAATAAGAAAATTAATTAAGAACTGATTTACCAGCCAGCACTGCATATAAAAAAATGATTGTCATATAATATACTGTGTATTTAATTATATTCTATTTGAATTTTACTCTGATAAAATTTTCTCGTTTTAACAATTTTAACTGTGCCTACAATTATGAAGAAGAAATTTATACATCAAACTGGAACTATTTTAGGAGAGTCTAAAAACCTAGGAAATGCCAAAAGCCTTAAAATTACTTGAGTTCTCATCTTAGTGAGCTAAGTACTGTCTGGCTGGAATTTTGACTTTCTACTTGTGTAAGGAGTTCTCATGGTAAGAATGTGGTGTCCCTAAAAGAGCTGTTAAAGTCTCCAAGTGGGTTTGATAGTCTCAAAAAAAAAAATTGTTGAGGATGCATACGAAAATGAATCTTATTATTAGATGAAACAAAATTCAGATATGTGGCAAATACAATTTCCTGGAGCATTTTTTTCAAAGGAAACTACTTATGCCATTATGAAACATTCTCCTCCAATCATTTATGCTTATTTATTCTCTATCAATATTTTGGTTTTCAGTTTTAAATGTAGTTAAAATATCCCATGCATCCTGATATCTGGCTTCCATCTCATTAAAGCTATGTTTGACTAATGACTACTTGTATAACTTCTTGTTTTACAATATCCTTCCTAATCCTAAATCATTCTCACAGCCAGTAATAGGTTCTGATCTCATGTCAGTCAGCATAAAGCTCTTCATGTATTTTTGATACCACTCAGACTATGGCACGATAACTCTCAACATAAAATTGTTCTTGTGAACTTTCTAAGGCGAGAATTTTTGTACCAATATTTTCATAAATCTTTTTTAATCCATGCTGACTTCTGATGAATAACAATGCCCCTAACCCTTGACAGGATCATCATTCTATAAAGGTTGCTTAATACAATCTTGCATTAACCATTCCTCAGTTCCTTGGATTTTTAACCTTCCATGAGTTTTTCTAATCCTTTAATTGAAGTATATATTTACTTTTAATCAGAGTAGCTAAATCTGTATTTCCCTTATACTGAAACTGATGTTGTCCAGTGGACCAAGATACATTTATTCCATGCCTTACTCCAAGGTTAAAAACTCCTGAAAGGGGGCGCCTGGGCGGCTTAGTT
This sequence comes from Spilogale gracilis, assembly GCA_004023965.1. Classification (NCBI taxonomy): domain Eukaryota; kingdom Metazoa; phylum Chordata; class Mammalia; order Carnivora; family Mephitidae; genus Spilogale; species Spilogale gracilis. The sequence goes on from PITA01034790.1 coordinate 3,061, forward strand.
GTTAAGGGTCTGCCTTTGCTCAGGACATGATTCTGGAGTCCTGGAATCCAACCCTACATTGGGCTCCCTCCTCGGGAGGAAGACTGCCTCTTCCTCTCTCACTCCCCCTGCTTGTCCTCCCTCTCTAGCTGTGTTTCTCTCTGTCAAATAAATAAATAAAATATTGAAAAAAAAAACAACTTCTGAAGGGACCATGTATTTTTAGCATTTTTTAAAAATTTACTCAAAACATCTTATGATGACCAGCACTTAATAGAAATGTAATAAATGTTGAAAAATCCTAACTTGTTTGTCAAAAAGGTATAATATGTATAATAAATTTGGAATATATCATATTTAACTAGAAGAATAATCAATTTATAGTTATAAAAGTGGGCTATTACAATATGGCTTTATATATATAAAGGACCATCATGCTTTCAATGGAGTCATTGATTTTATGATGATAAGATATTTCATTTATTTATTTATTTATTTTAAAAGATATTATTTATTTATTTGACATAGAGAAACACAGCTAGAGAGGGAACAAAAGCAGGGGGAGTGAGAGAGGGAGAAGCAAGCTTCCCACTGAGCAGGAAGCCTGATGTGGTGACTCTGGGACTCCAGGATCATGACCTAAGCTGAAGGAAGACACTTAATGACTGAGCCACCCAGGCACCCCAATTGATAAGATATTTTAAATATTTTCAATAAATATGGCAGCTCCATACTCAAAGGTTTGTCAAATTGTTAGTTCTTATTTTATTCTTTCTTATAATTACAGCTTTGGTGATAAGAATTATCCTGGCATATTAAGGTTCAAGAAATTGGGCCAAGGCTCATCAACAGATGATATGAGGAATCTAAAAATCTGAACATTGGGTTTGAGTTTATCAACCCATGAGGCTAAGATCCAGAATCACAGGGAGCTAGAATTAAGGAGTTTGGGAAAAGGTCTCTAATTTCTGAAAAGAAAAGTTATATACTAAGGACTATCAGTCCAGAAGAAATCTTACCCAAGAAGAGAATTAAACCAGAGTCTATTTAGCAGTGAGATACCAGATTTAGGCAAGAGCAGGCACTGAGAAACTGTCTTGAAAAAGTCTTAGGAGAAACACAAGATTGATTTGCCTCCTAGATTGCTTGTAGAGTCTAGGGTTGAGGAAGAGTCTCTAGACTGGTTTAAAATTATATCGTCTGGAAAAGAAGAGTCAGAAGGTCCACAAAGAGCACTAGAGTCTTGTCACATGATTAGCAAATGTTTTGATTCTGCAGAAAAAGGTCTTTGTAAGGTGAAGTATGTACAGATTTCTGGGATCTGTATATAAGAAGTTCCACACAAGTTTCCTTTTCTACCTGCCCCTTCCCCATCTCCAAAACCCACAATTTTCTTCAAAAGAGACAGAATCTTGGTGGCGGGTACTAAGGGCACCTACTGCATAGAGCACTGGGTGTGGGGAATGGGGAATGAATGAACAGTGGAAAAAAAACTTTAAGTAACAATAAAAAAAAGAACTGATAAAAAAATTCCAGTAAATATTTGAAAAATGATTATTAAACATTTATAAAAATAAAATTTAAATTGAAAAAAAAAGAGACAGAATCTCTAAATAAAACAATATCAGCAGGTTGGTCTTAAATGCTTTTTAGCCTTGAAAGCATTTGAAGATTTTAGCATGCCAATGGATATAACTATTAATATAGTGTTTCTGATCAAAACATGTGCTTTCAGATATGCACAAATTCAGTAAACTTGCTTTAGACTTCTTGAGAAACTGTAAATTTTATAGTTAGCTCTAAATATTAAGCAGCACACTAGAAAGTTATTTGTATTAATCTACTGAAGTATAAATGGTTCAGCCTGTTAAACATTCATGAGAGAGAATGTTGATAAAACCTCACTGACTTACCTTTCCGTATTTTCTTAAACATACACTTTTTTTTCCCCAACTTAAAGTGTGAAATTATAAATAAAAGCAAAAAATAGGACTTACTCAGAAATTATAGAAGGCAGGTGCTTTCAATCATTAGATTATGTTATGTATGAATATTGTTCTGAGAAAAATAACCTAAAAATGCCTCCTTTTCATTCATCCACTATAGGAAAGATATATGCTCATGGTTGGAAAAGTTAAAGAGTTGATTTGAATAATATTATTTCCCTGTATAAACATAAGTTTTATTTCAAAAAAGCATATTCTTAAAAATCACACAATGCACCAATCAAAATAACATATCAATAGATTTTTTTATTTCAGCTATATATTCTCCAGAGCAGGAAAAATATGTTTAATTTTATTTATATATAAAATCTACTAACTTTCCATAAAAGATTATATTTATATACATAAACTTCCACTAATTGTAGTCCATTTAAACTTCAAAACAGATATATAATTTAATCAGGTAAGGTATAAAATCAGGCTAATTATCTAAATACCGGTGCATCTCTAACCTAGTCTCTTTCAATTGTCTTACTATTTCTTGAAATGTGGTCTGTTATTTCCAGTGGATCATTCTCTGTAGATTTTCTTAGCCTGGACTTTGCCTGTATTAAACACCTATGAGTATATTCCCATTATTTTACTCAAGTAATAAAAAAAGAAACCTTTTGAAAAATGTTGACAAATAGTTTCAGTTGTTTAACTGAAAATAGTAACAACATACACAAACAGATCAATTATAAATATTTATCCCACAATATTACAAACACTTTAATTTAGAAAAAAAAGTGAATGAACAAATGCCATAATGTTAGGAAAATTGAGTGCAAGGTACCCTAGTCCAAGATGTTTAAATAACAACTGCTAACCTCATTATTTAAAATGGTGAAGAAAATAAATTGTATTGAGTCAACATATTTAAAATATATGCTAAAAACTATGCATTAGTTATTAAATATAAGAAGAGTTATCATTAATAACAACCAAAGGATATTGTTCACTAGTTGAAGGTAATAAAAAACAACAGAGAAGTGAGCAATAGAGATTTATGCATATAATCGGAAATTATTTTGACATTAAAGATATTAATTAATGTGCAATAACTACTATACCTTAACATAAAGTGAGTCATTGGAATCAAGGACTTATCAACAAGACTTTTTCCTAATTCTGAACCTGGATACATCTCTATCTTTTTGAAATCAGGGCAATGCTTAGGGGACCTTATTAAAGAGAAGAAAATTGGAAAAATAATTAGTATGCCTGTGTTCACTTTATAAACTGAAATGTGTAGAAGTGGCCTTTAGCTAGAGGCTCTAATACTTTAAATGCAAAGAAAAAGTATTTCTCAGGTGCCTGGGTGGCTCAGTGGGTTAAAGCCTCTGCCTTTGGCTCAGGTCATGATATCAGGGTCCTAGGATTGAGGCCCACATCGAGCTCTCTGCTCAGCAGAGAGCCTGCTTCCTCCTCTCTCTCTGCCTGCCTCTGTGCCTCTTTGTGATCTCTCTTTCTGTCAAATAAATAAATAAAAATCTTTAAAAAAATTTTTAAAAAAGTATTTCTTGGTGTAGAGGTAGCCTTTTGTAGTAAGTATAGATCGAAGAAACAAAACTGAAAGTTGTTGAAAAGGAATAGGAGGAGTTCATTGAAATATCTTTTTTTTTTTTTTTAAGATTTTCTTTATTCATTTGACAGAGAGAGAATACAAGCATGGGGAGCAGCAGGCAGAGGGAGAGAGATAAATAGGCTTCCCGCTGAGCAGAGAGCATGGAACTGTGGGGCTCAATCCCAGGACCCTGGGATCGTGTCCTGAGTCCCCCAAGCACCCCACTCAATGAAATATTCTATGCAGAAATGAGAAGAGTTGCTTTTAAGTTGTAAATACTCTTGGCATGCATATCCTTCTTGTCCTGGTTTAGTATGGTTGCAAATATTTGATACATAAGTCCATATCACAGATTTCCTAGACTATTCTACAACATGCTCCTGAATTGTGTTTCTCCTGCTGTGTCCCAAATATTCCGTTGCTTCCATAACCAATGCCAACATGATCATGACAATTAGCAAGCAAGAATGTTACCATTGCCATTGGCCAGGAATTGGGGCTGTTATTAGCACTGATAAGAGTTGAGGAGCTAGTACTTATACCCAGTCAATGCCAATGGGTAGCCCAGATCAAAAAAAAATGGATGAACTTTGTGTCATTCAGGTTACATGTACTTCAACACCTGCTTCTTTTCTCTTGGTCCTTTCTTTCTCTCATTGTATTTTCAATATGTGTGTAGTATTACTCTTTGTTATCTTTCCTCTCAGATCAACTCCTTTGCAATGAGGAAGTTACATTACTTACTTCTGCACATCATCAATTTGTGATGTTTTCTTTGTAAGATAAATTTAATGTCAAACATGCCCTATTGGACATCAACTTAAATTTCAGACTTTACTGAATAGCTCAGACAGTTGAGCTGCTATACTTTCAAAGTATTATGTTAAGTTGCATTTAATTGTTATTAAGAGCAAGAGTAAGTATCATTTGACAATTACTATTTTGTAAACTAAGGAAGACAAAGAGGAAAGTGAAATTAGTAAAATATAATAAGAAAAAAATTTCAAATATGTGAAGCCAAAACTCAAAAACACCATCATTAGAGGAAATAAACTATTTTTAGGAATAGAGCCAAACAACAAAAGCAACAACAAAAACAAACAAACAAACAAACAAAACCCCCCTAAACTGTTGTTAGAGAACAAAAAGAAAACTTAAGGCTTAAAAAATAAGGTGAACACAAATTGTTAATATAACTTTATGCTATAGAAAAGTCTGCTTTATAATGAAAAAAGGAAACATGTATAGGTTGTAAAGAATAAAGTATTTGAAAAGTGATTTCAGATCTTTGAATATTAAATACTTTAATAACATCACTGGATGAGGATACAATTAACCTCTCTTGACATCAGTGGCAAAGCTTTTTAAGGGATCTGAGGCATGAAAATAGAAATTGCAATTTAAAACTGACTCCAAATAAATTAAGTAGTTTGTATAAAATAATGCTGCTTGTCTAAATATTTCCACTCATTTTGAAAAGTATTACAAGTATGTGAACTAGTTATCTAAATTACCATTTAAATATAATCGGGAAGAATAATAAAAAGTGTTCTTTTGTTTGTTTTTCGCTTCATTCAAGTTAATTGTCCCAAACACTTTGAAACCTATTTATTAAGATATTTAAAACCATCTTCTTGACTTGTTTTATGTAGTTAACATTCCATTTTTAGACACTGCATAATTTATTATAATTGCTATATAATGTGTGCATTGGGTATTTTCCTTAGACTATGGAGAAACTTATGGAGTTCAAATAAGTAGAATAGACTACAGTGTTGTTCTGAAGAATTCAAAACCAGGTATTTTAAATACTTTATTAATTTTCTACACTAAAACCATAAGAATAATCCAAAAGAAAAGCAGTAGCCACAAAACAAAGAAAAACCAAAAGCAAGAACCTGAAGTGTTCAATTTTCTCACTATTCTACATTCATTCGGTTATGTAAAATCTAAATTTGGTTTGTAAGATTTAAACTGTGATCAATTAAGGAAAAATTTTCAACCAGAATATTTAACACTTATTCAGACACTGTCTGAAACTGGTCTGTTGTCTTGCTTGCTAACCCTCCCTTTTATTACTACTTTCTTAACTACAGTGGCTAAAGCAAATCTTTGTCTCTGTCTCTATTTCTATCTCTGTATCTCCTTTCTGCCTAGAAATGCACAATAATGATTGTGTATCCTACCTAATTTAGTGTTCATTTGGTGAAACTAAGGACCCAAGATTTTATAGAATCTGCACAGATGAAATGCAGCTCACTCTTGGATGAGTCACATCTAGAATTCAGGGCTCTAGATTTCTATTTGGTGTCAGGTTGTCCCTTAAATCCTAGTTATACACCAATCTCCAAGTAATTTTTAGATTATGTATGAATAAGCTATGTACTATGAAAGAAACATGAATAAAGTTTAGAGTGATAATAAACTTACAGCAAAGTACACTTAGCACATACTTAGTGGTAGGCACAACGGAATCCTGCCAAAAGGCAATTGGGTGTGAATAGTAAATAGTACAAAGATCATAAAAAAGCACAATTAGTTTCTCAAGAGGTCAGTTGCATTGTTTTATCTCCTTAAATTTTTTAAGGCCTAGGTCTTAAACCCGATTCCAGTTTACCATTAGCTATGTTCAGTCAAGCTATGTTTCGAAAGATTTCAAGAGTTGCAAACACACACATACCTTCACAGGAACATTTTGAAGGCACCCTATATATAGGTAACTGAATAAAGCGATCTACTCAAAAGCACCTTAGGGATGGGAAAGTCTTCTGAAAATCCAGGACCATGGACTAAGTCTTATGGGGGAGTTAGAGCGGTCTCCAGCAGTGAACTATTTTAATCAAAAAGTAGTACAAAAAGTTTCTAACTTGAAAGAAAAAGTTGCTTGTTGCTTCAAGTAACAGAGCTATACCAACTGGGACTGCTGAGCTCAAGGTTAATGTAAAAGTACAATGATAAGCAGGGCAAGCAACAAGGAATTGAACTTGAAAAATACTGGAGCACAAAGAGGAGGCAAAGGGAAGGGAGGTTGAACCAGTGTGAATCACACTTGCCTGGATCCCCAGGTCTTCAGGGGTTGGAGATCAGTGCTGAAATGCATGCTTTGCTCATCTCACACTTTGATTCCCCTTAAAGTTAGAACTTGGGGAAAACAACACGTGGCAAATTACAGGAAGACCACTGCTTGAAACTCGCTTCCCATTACTCTTGCTAATTTTTACAAGAGGCAAGATGTTGGTTTGTTAGAAGTGTTAAATAATAAAAATTAAAAAATGTTAAAGACCTAATTGCCTTCTTAATAGATTCATGAATGGGGCAACATCCCAGCTAGCAAGTGGAGAAAAGTTTCAAAGGGCAACAAAAAAGAAAAGGGTTTTAAAGGTTGAGAGGGAGCAGATGAAAGGAAATTATAGAATCTATTGTTTTAGGCAAGGTCACTCTCCTAGGGGGAATGGAAGGAGTCTATCAATACATGTCCTAGTGTTGACCAGGAAAACCCATGTTGAGTGGTTGAAGGTTATAGTTCTGAGGTAGAAACTGCAAATTGTTTAGAATGAATGAAGTCTTGGTTTGCTGACTTAGGTCCTTAACCTAAGTGGCTCCACTTTGGTCCTGTGGCTTTCTTGTTAACAGAAGAAACATCATTTCTTGCAGTTTGTTTGCAGCAACTTAAGTAATTTGCCTGAGTCTTTAGCAAGTGTCTCTGGTTTAAGGAAAAGTTGATCTTAAATGAATAGGGAGTAGCAAAATAAACTGTAATAGTACAATTGAAATATAACCATTATGATGTTCAATGAGAGGAAAAGATTATTTGGGGAGTTTTTTGACTGTCTGGTAATCAGAAGTGTCTAAAAAGGAGATGTAAAATACTGAAGATTAAGGATGAGCACTTTAGCAGAAATCACTTTAATTTATCAGACTCTCTATGGCAATACTTTTGTGTTTGTAACCTATTAATGAGTCATAAATTCAATTTAATGGATCACAACCAGTATTTAAACACTGACTAGGATAGAATAAAATATGATTGAAACAATCAAAGTGCATGATTTATAATAAGGGCAAGTGTCATTTGACAAAATACGTGTGTGTGTGTGTGTGTGTGTGTGTGTGTGTTCTGCCTCTCTGTGCTACAAATACATTTGCCACATGAGTGAAAGAAAACAACAACAGGAGCCGCCAGAGCCGCCGCAGCTGCCGCGAAAGCGGCGAGCGTGGATTCTATTTTTATGCCACTGCCCCTCTCTCCTGTTTCTCTCCACACCATGGGCTGCGCCCCCCAGGGAAGGCGCTTTTACAGACTTGTGTGGGACCAGAGAGACCCTGCATGCCAGGGCGCAAAGTCAAGGGATCCAAAAGGAGTTGTGGCTTTGAAGTGCGGGAGTGAAACGACAAGCGGGGGCGGGGGCAGAAATCAATACCACGTCCGCACCAGCCCGGCTGTGACAGACTGCCAACCGGGAGGCTGGAAAGAGCCCCTCCCTGTGTAGCGGTTCCCTGTGGGAGGCAGGTCTGGGCACAGACATCCTGCTCCGACTTGACTTCCTCAACTGCTGAAAAAAGACGCAAAAGAACAACGCTCCGCTACCAGAGAATTGCAGCCTGATAGTCTGGTTGCCATTGAGAC
>PITA01034791.1:0-11208 GCA_004023965.1 Spilogale gracilis
GGGGGGGGGGTGCCTGAGCTCCGGAATCCTGGCAGGGGTGCTAGATGGTTGATAAACTGGGTCCAGACCCATCGTTCTACAGTTCTTCCACGAGTCTAGGAAGGATTGGGAAGCAGTTACCCGGGAGAGAGCCGTCGGCGGTCCTACTGGAGTGTTCAGGAAGGAGATTCTGGGCCTGACCCCGTCGCAGTGCGCCCCTGAGAGCGGCTCTCCCTCCCTCGGGTTGGCCCACTTACTCGGAGAGCAGGCAGAAGATGAACACTAGGTCTCTGTGGCACGCTTGAGTCCGGGGTTCTTGCCAGGCCTGGGTCTAGCTGGCACCAGTCCTGCAGGTTAGGAGAGGAAACGTCAGGTCTCGCCTTCCCAACGGAAGAGGTCACCGTCCAGAAATGGCTGCACCAGAGCTGAAAGCTCTTTGGTCAGCAATAAAAGCAATTGCATGGGTCAAGTTAAGGACAGATGGGTGAAAGGCAGGGAAGGATTGCTATGTAAATAATCCAGCCTTGCTGGGGAGATCGTATGGGTGGCCTCAGGAGAGCAGGCAGCGCATCGAGCACCGAGCAGCTAGCTGGATGGGTGGTTTGTGGGCACAAACTCTAAGACCGTCAGATGGTTCCCGTGAATTCAGGCCACACAGTCCAGTCTTTCCTCAGTGCCTCCCAGCGCACGACCTGCGACGTCATCTGTGGACATGAGGTTATTTTACGGTTAATTTACACAACATTTATTTAATAAATTTTTTGTACGAGGTACATGCCAGGTAATGGGGATAAGAGGTGAACTGCATGGGTCTCGGCCATCAGGGAAAGACAGATGCGACCAGAAGGCTCGGGGAGGGTGCTGAGGGAGGGGAGGGAAGAAGCCTTAGCCCAGACGTGGTGGGAGTGGTGACGAGGAGGAGGAGGACTAGCCAGGAAAGCACGGCGCAGAGAGCGGCGTCCAACATGCGCCACGTCCTCCCGGCCCGGAGAAGCTGAGGGACCTTTTGGAGTGCCGTTGTCCTCCCACACTCGGCCGCCGGATCCTCGTTCTCTGATGGCAGGGCATCACTGTGCGTGCGTTTCCTCTTCCTGAAAGAGAGTGCCTGTCCCTGAGGGTGTGAGTGGAGGGAGGCCTAATGGAGCCAGCAGCCTGCTCCTGTCTGCCGTGGTTGTGTCCCGGGGGCCTGTCCCGCGCCCACCAGGTCAGGGGGTGAGCAATAGGGCTGTGCCTTCAGGCTCCGGTGGGGCAGGATTGTAATCTCACCCGTCTTCAGTGGTGACCATGAAGACACAACGCAGCCGCACATCCCTTATCCACAGGCACCGATCTTTTTTTCCTTAAGATTTTATTTATTTTCCAGAGAGAGAGAGTGAGAGCACAAGCAGGGGGAGTAGGCAGAAGGAGAAGCAGGTTCCCTGCTGAGCAGGGAGCCCGATGTGGGACTCTATCCCACGACCCTGGGATCATGACCTGAGCCGAAGGCAGAGGCTTAACCCACTGAGCCCCCCAGGTGTCCCCAGAGGGCACTGATCTCGCAACCAACCAAGACCCAATAAGTAAGCCAAAGGCTCTGGAGCACCCCAACAGCTGTTGTCGTCTTGGGTGGTGAAGGGAACATATCAGAGGGACCCTCAGGCCCTCACTCACGTTCACTCTTCTCACCCTGGCAATGCGGCGGGTTCCTCCGGATCTGCGCTCTTTCGGGGATGTGCCTGCCTCCACCCTGACGCCACGCAGTGTCCATGTCCTTATGTGTTCTGTGGCCATCCGCTGGAAGCCAGCCCGTCTCTACTCCCTGCCCTCCCCTCCCTCCCCTAACTCCGGCAGTGGTCTTCAACGGAGTCCTTTCCCCTCGCCAGTGCCCCATCTACCCCTCAGCAGCCTGATGGGGCTTTCTAAGCTGCAGATCTGATCCATTTTTCTAATTCTTCATTTTCCCCAGCATAAAACCTGAATTTCTTCACATAGCTTCCAGAACCTTCCATGAGCAAGACTCTGTTTAGTGCTCAAATCTTTCTTCCCCTGATCTCTACCCCCAATATGGAGACTTGCTCTTCGTCCTCAGAACATGCCAGCTCTTTCGCATTCCTGGTTTTTGCATGTTCTGCCCTGTGGCTTCTATTTTGTGTCCTCAATGAGCTCAGACCCTCTTTTCCATTAGGACTGGTTTGGAGAGGACTCCTCTGGGAAGCTCTCCTACCTTGTCCAGCTGGGCAGGACGCCTCAGTGGCTGTCCTTCTGTGGTGTAGTAAGAGAACCCTACGAGGGCACTTGTCTCAGGGTTTCTGGATTCTTCCCTGGGTCTTTCCTTAGACCAGCCTGAGGGCATGGCGGAGTCTTGTTGATGAAACTGCATTGAACAAAGCTCAACGAGGACAGTGAGTGTGTATTAAGTGAATGATAAATCTGAATTCCCAGGGAAGATTAGAATAGGTTATTTGGGTTTGAGATACTTCATGAAGTCAAACACGCTGTTCACTAGTTAGGAATATTTTCCGTTGCAGGGACATAGAGCCTCAAGGAGGATGATTCGGGAGAGAAGCGTGCCTCTTGGGAAAGCCCCGCACGCTGCATTTCACTGCAGAACTGGCCTCCTGGCGGTGCTGGGAGAGGACCCACCTCCTGGAGCTTTGCCCACAGTCTGATTTGTTTTAAACCCTCCTCCTACTTCTGTGAACCATCTAGATCTCTTTCTGTGTCAACCAGCTGGTGTAGATGCTAGTTGCCTGTAGCTAACAGTGCTGGCAAATACAACTCTTTTCCTTGAATCCCTTGAAAATGACAGAGCGATAGAGAGTCCAGTTATATCATAGTAACTGGTACGGGTGTAAAGCAGTTGAGATGCTAGAAGCTGATTCTCCCAAGGAGAGCTGGTCCCTGCTTAAAGCCCCCACATGCCCTCAAATCTGTTTCTCCCATTCTCGGTGACCAAATGTTAGAATCAGAAGGGATAACAAATTTCCTAGTGGAAATGCCCTCCCATGATGGAGAGAGCCTGGGATGCCCCACCGCACGGCTTGGAGACTAAGCTGGACTCGGACCCTGGAGAGCAGCTTGTCCGTGCAGATCCGTGCTGCCGAGGGCCGACGTGGGACAGGAACGCCCGATAACGGGGCTCCGACTGTGTCTACCTGCTAACAGCAGATCTGTGTGACTGTCACACTGCCTGCCTGTGAAAGGTCTTTCATCCCAGGACGGCCTAGGACATGCTTCCTCTTGCACTGAGCACAGCCAGCTGGGCGTGTGCAGGGCCTGACCTCTGAGTGGACAGGCCTGGGCTCCGGGCTTTGCTCCCCAGAGTCTGGGCATCAAGCCTAATGAAGGACGCCGCTTCATAGCCTGCTGACTGTCTCCCATTATTCATGATAGCATCTTCCTGGGAAGGTTTAATTAGATCCCTGGAGTTTTCTCTTTTACAGGGGTTTAACGTCAGATTTCAACATTTTAAGCATTTCTCCAGCCGTGGGCCTCACACCTTCAGAAGCTGCATTTCCTTTTGTGGGCATCGGGGACCGCTAAGCGCCGGGGGCTCTGAGGGTCAAGGAGCCCCGTTCTTCCTGGCCTGCGGGGGAAGGCCCTTCTCAGGGCGCTCGAGTCGCTGACGCAGAGCCCCGCTCGCCAGGCTGCAGGGGAAAGGGACTGGGAGAGACCAGGGATAGAACCCTCCTTACAAGTGAATGAGCTCAGCGAGCCTCCCAGGGCTCTGGGTCCCAGGCAGCGATGTGGCATGTGAATGTCCTCCCCACTGAGGACCGGCTCCCGGAGAGCCCAGCCTCCAGGCACCTCAGGTGCTGCTGTGAGGGAGGCGCTTCTCTGGCCCCTTCCAGGGCTAGTCTGCCGTCCGCATCTCTGGTCATTGCTCTGGGAAATGCCCTACACCCCCCCAGACCAGCGGGGCCTGAATGAGCGTCACTGTCCCTCCCTGCTGCCCGTGACTGGATGCCCGCGGTTCAGCCTTCTGCAGGTCTGCGCCCTTCTGCCCCCCAGGCCCCACGCTTCCCACCTCACTGGCCGCCCTGGGGACTGCTGAGCTGTGAACACCCCGAACCTCAGTCCCAGCTCCGGTGTTGAGGCCCCTGAGTGGGGTCCCTGGACCTGGGGGGGTATAGGGCACAGGGACCAGGCTTGGGGCTGGTTGGCCTGGTGCTCTCAGTGGGCCTGTGAGCGGGCAACCTCCTTCCTTAGGCCTCAGCGCTGCCTCTGCAAGCTTGCTCTTGATCTGTGCTGTAGGAGAGGAAGACTAACATTTCTCTACCCCTCTAGGTTCTCGGCGGACCCTGTAGTAAAAGGCAGATTAACAAGAACAAAGCAAACAGAAGTTTGATGTCATGTGTATTCCCTGTATATATGGGAGATACTCAGGAAAACTGAATAGCTCCCAGAAATGGCTGAAGCCATTGCCTAAAATACCATCTTCAGCTTAAGACCAAAAAAAAAAAAAAGAAAAGAAAAAAAGAAAAAAAGACACGGGCAGACAGGCGGCAGGCCTATTATTGTGAGGTCACTAGGAAAGCACAGCAAATAGGGTAAGACTGTAATGCCTTAAAAATTTAAATCCTTGCCTTCTGCATTAGTAAGAGTTTCTAGAGATGGTGTTCCCCCACCTTCCTGCTCCCGAGAGGGAGACACTCTTATAAGTAGAGATTTCCTTTTAAATGTGAAGATCCCTTACGAAAGAGTAACTTCTACTCGGTTTTCAGATCTTCCCTTGTGCCTGCTGTTTCTTAAAAATAATCAGCTCAAGATAACCCCTCTGCCAGAGAGCCATATTTTGGGGGTGTCGTATTCTCCCCTTCACTGGTTTCCATAGCAGGGAGGGTGTGAAGGAGGGTATCAGGATCACTGTGGGCTTTTAAAAAATTCTTCTGTTGTCCTTCTTTCTAGAGGTCATTTCAACAAATTGCAGAAGGAGAAAGGGGACACAGAAGGCTCACAGGCTCATGCATGGACCTGTGCACACACACAGATGTATTTTTTTCTTTTTTGGTGAGAAAAAGATCCATAATATGATTATCCCCTCCCTTAGCTGAGAAATGCTGGACCAGATTAGTGCTTCCTAAACTCCTGGCTGTTTCTAAGAATTACTCAGGCTAGATGAGCTAAGAATTCAGATTCTTGGACCTTCCTCAGATCCACTCATTTGGAACCCCTGGGGCAGGGCTCGGGAATCTGTATTTTAATAAGTCTCCTGGGGTATCTTCGTACCCAGCACCTCGGGGCATCACTGCGCGGAGGGGTCTCTGGGTAGTCTCCAGCCCTGTGTCGAGGCCCAGGGAGTAGGATGCTTTAGGCTTGGGAGCGCTTGGACCCCTCTTTAGATCTGCCCTTCAGAACTTTACAGGGACATCCTGCATACCCCCTAGCCTGGGAAGGGCGTTTACCCGTCAGTACCAGCAGTACAAAGTGAGGGGTGCTCCCTCTGATAGGAAACAGACACAACCGTGCTTGGTTGAACAGAAGGGGAGGGGAGGCAGGGCAATCTAATTCACCACGCCTGTACAAATATGATGTAAAATCAACACCCCCTCTGCTCGCAGTGGCCGTGAGGGGGGCAGGAAATAAGGGAGGCCACGGCAGTCTGCAGAAGGACCAGGCATCAGCTCACTGCCCAGGCCACTTCTCCTCAAGGCAACAGACTCCGGTACCCAGCCTGACTGATGGCGTTTTCTAAATATGCATCGTCCCTGAATAGAGCCCCTGCCCTCTGGGCCCATCCTGTGCAAATCCCTTAAGTATTAAAAGGTAAGTTCCTGCCGCCCAGCTTTCTTCAGTGTTTGAAGCTGTAGTTTGATGTTAGAATGTTGGCAAAGGAGAGGAGAGTTGTGTCCGACAACAAACAGCTGCGGTATCACAGAAAGCTCCAGACCGTGGCCGCGGACGTGGCCGGGCGCTGCAGCCTGCTGCCCTCTGTCTGTCTGCAGATACTCACTGAGCCCAGAAGGCCACAAGGAAGAGTTTCAAGAGAGAAGATTTTCTTTAAAAAAAAAAAAAAAAAAGTCAACGAACACTGAATTCACAGCCGTGTCCTAAATGGTAGACCAGGTGGTTAAAACAAAGAAAAAAGTTGCAGAAATCACATTGAGAGTAGAATGGGTTTCGTTTCACAATGAGAAGGAGGAGAACAGCTGTACACCAGGGGCTGGCCGGTCCTCTCGGCTGGACATTCCCAGCTGGCCCCGGGTGTCCTCCTATGAGCAGAAGCATTTCTTGCAGAACATCAACTTTGGACAAGGCCCCATCCCGTTGCGGTGGCGCCCGGCAGGCACTAGACCCTCAGCACCGGTGTGAACGCAGCAGGAGACTGTCCAGCTGCAGGAGACCAAACATGCCCCCTCTCCATCCCCGGGACACCAGCAGTCACGCCTCCTTCCCTGGTTCCTGGCTTGGGCCTGGGCCTCACCATCCTACACTCTCTGTGAGATCTACTAAGATAGCCGATCATAAAACGCCCCTGCTCTCTGGCAGCTTCTGGTCCGAGCCCTCTCCCTGAAGCCCATTCCCTCCTCACCCAGCCAGACCCCAGCCCTTCTGGTCCTCTCTGACCCTGTGCTCAGATCCTGTGTGTCCCTGGTCCGTGCCCCCACACTGCAAACAGCCCCAGTGAGCTGGTTCACCCCAGCTCAGCCCGTCTCGGCCTTGGCTGGAGGGCTCTGACAGTGGAGGCCAGAACGCAGACCCCACCAGGGCGTCTTACAGCATGGAGAGCGTGGGGCGGTGCGGCTTTCCGTCCTGTCTCTAAGTGAACGCGGCTCCAGAATGTTTGGTGAAAGGGAAGCCTGCATGCGGAGTGCAGGGGGCACAGGTGCTTGCATCCCCGGGGGGGGGGGGCACAGACCACTTTCAAAACTGACCCTTGGAAAGACCAGATTTTCTTCTATGACCTCAGCAGGTTGGTGGTCCACAATCCACTGACTTAACCATTTTTTCCCTTTTTTACCATGTGTGTGTGAGAGAACATTTAAGTTCTACTCTCTTAGACAGTGTTATCAACTATAGTTACCCATTTTCTAATCCTAACCTAAACTCCCAGGTGTCAGTACGTGTGACCAATGGGAAGGCCTAGAAAATCCCTTCTTTATTAATGGTCCAGTGTAGGGTGTTGGCCCCTCCTTAGACTCTTCCAGTAATTTTCAGGACCCTAGAATGTGCCTCCGTTGTGCTCACCTATAAGTCATTCCCTTCCCCCTCTCTCCTGAACTGCTGCTTTCCCACATGGGGCTTCCCACGACGGACACCCACATGCCCAGGACTCAGGCAAGAGATGGGGCGGAGACCATCTACCAGCTGCATGTTCACTTGGTCCTGTGGGCTCAGAGCCGGCACTGCTGGAACCCCCAGCCTCCTAGAATCCCCTCTGAGAACTCCATGGGCTACACTCAAGGCCTCACTCTCCCAGGTTTGTCTCTTACCTCAAGAGACCCAACTTGGTAGGCTCACACAGAGTCCCCTCCGTCCCCCATTGGCATGAAGTATTCCTGCTTCTCCTTCAGCTAGAATCCAGGAGTCCCCAAGTGAAGTCAGCCTGTGAACAAACACTTCTGGGGCTCTCCATCCCTTATGTAGTGGTCATTTAAGCCCAGGTGGGCTCACAAATCAGGCAACTGTGCTAGGAAGTGCAGTGGGTGAGTCACGGTTCTAGACAGACCATCTGGCTGCAATTCCTTCGGCTTCCATTTGCTGGCTTGAGCGTGTTCCATACTTTCTGAGCCTCAGTTTCTTGGGTCTGAAAAATATGGACAATTATAGTTTCTTTTTGTTAGAGTTCTTTTGAGAATCAAACAGGATGATCTAGGTCTAGGGATTGTCGTAATGCCTGATGTACTAAGGGCTCCATCAGTGTTGCCTTACGATCACTATAGATAACCAATTAATTCATGTGTTCAGAGAGCAGAACTACACAGAGAGGTGGGAGGAGTGGAAGCTGGTTTGCTTTAAAGTCAACCTGGCCAAAGAAGGGGCTGTCCATCCCAGAAGCCGAAGGGGCTGTCCATCCCAGAAGCCGAGTTCGGCAGGGCTCACCGCCTATTGACCATCTCTCCCTTGGTCAGTGCGCACGGGGAGGCCAAGCCAGGAGCCAGGCTTTGGCCTGTTTAAGTTGGCTGTCCAGCCAGCTTCAGCCTCTGCAGGGGAGGACCTTGAATGTTTTTTGTCCCGTGAAGCAGCCAGCCTTGTTTTCCTTGATCGTTAGTTGGTTGGGATTCTCTCCGTTTGGCTGCACATTCCTGTTTGGGCTGAGCATTAACAGCCACATTCCCACTTGTGTCAGTAAACTTAGGTAAATGCAGCCATCTGGGAAAGGACCCTGAGATCCATTCCCAAACCAGTGAGATGCTCACGTGGGGAGAAACGAGAAAACAGCAGGGACAGAAACATCAGTCTGGGGGATGAGTGTGAGTCTCAGCAGAGATGTTATCGGCAGCAAAATGACTCCAAGGAGGGCAGTGAGGGCGAGAAAGGAAAGCGGGGTGCCGTCTATCAGTGGGGCGGTGTTAGATCTGGGGCAGCAGTCAAACTGCCCACTTCTTCCTTCACCCTCAACCTAGATGAATGAGCGCTCTTCCCAGCTCCCTTGGCAGAAGTGCCTTAGACGAGAGCATGACGAAGGACTATTAGGTGATAGAAAGCTTCATTTCTTTGTCTTTATACTCTGCCAAAGTGGGGGCCCATCACAGAGCCAAGAATTAGAGGCAGGAGATCTGTTCAGCATCTGGTTTGCCCGCTGTCTTTATGTACCCTGGAGTCAAAGACATTTTATTTCTCTTCTTCTTTTTTTTTTTTTTTCATGATGCTGTCATGGAGATGAAAGCAGGATTGCCAGATTCAGCAGTCAGAGGACAGGACACGTAGATTTGAAGAATGGCGCTACCTGCCAAGACCCTGACTAAAGCCATCATGTTTCAGAGCCATTTTGAGCTGTGATGGGTACAAAGAAGGAAGTACAACGTGAGATACACATGCACGTGCTCACCACTAGGTCCTTATTCATAACGAACCATTTTATAACCTCGTCTTCTGCCCAAGAGCTCAATACAGAACATTCTGTGTTGATCATGAGCTAGAGAATGTGAACCAGCTATTGCACCATTGATCATTCTTGGTAATCTCCCATTCATCTACTTGGCTAGATCTTTCACGGATTCACCGGTATCAACCTAATGTGTATGGTGTTTGGAGCCCAGGAATGACAAGATTGGGTTTTAGGCCTTGAGATAATGCCGACAGCTCCGAGCATCATTGCTCTGTGTCACCTGTATGCCGGAAGGTTTGAGGACAGGGACCTGATCTTGTGCTTCCTTTGTATTCTCTGCAAATGCTTCATGGATATTTGTTAACTGATTTCCAAAATTAACTCTCTTTGGCGTATTGACTATTTAAAAGAATATTTTTACTTCTCTGTCCTTTTTTAAGAACATGATTCCATGCCTCACTATAAATTTTAGGGATATGTAACCAGTCAAGATAACTAAAATATGAATGTACTATCATTCTAAATAATGCTCAGTCAGCAAATTCATAGTTCTGTTGGTCAAACA
This sequence comes from Spilogale gracilis, assembly GCA_004023965.1. Taxonomy (NCBI): domain Eukaryota; kingdom Metazoa; phylum Chordata; class Mammalia; order Carnivora; family Mephitidae; genus Spilogale; species Spilogale gracilis. The sequence continues at coordinate 9,516 of PITA01034791.1, forward strand.
GAGGCAAAAAAGACGAATTCCCCAATCAGCTTATGTAGTTTTCCAAACACTAATTGGCTGGTTGAAGGAAGTTTTGGCTTAGGAACATATGAACATAGAATTCTGTACATTTAGGTGGCCGCTCAGAGGTTAACAGTGAAGGTCTCACAACAGAAATGGAAAAATCCTGGGACAATTGTGATTTTAATGTTATTTCAGCCCTATCCGAGTGAAACACTACCCTGCTGATAAAACACTGATGTGGTTATAGAAAGCCAGCACTTTCGATGGAAAACTCATGTTGGCTACTTTTGTTTACATGGAACATAAAAAATTTGTTATTTATTACTAATTCTCAAAGCCAAGGCTCGTGGGTGATCCTGACAGTGATGTCAAAGAGGGACGGGGAAACCCGCCGATAGATGAGCCATCACTTGTTCCAGAAATATTTACGGAGCAGCCAGGGGGTGCCCAGTGATATGGGTGTTGGCAGGGTGCTGGGGAGGGAGAGGTCCAGGTACCCAGCGTGCCCCTCACACTTACCGCAGAGCCAGTGATAGCGGGAGGGAGCCCTGGGTCCATATGGAGCCCCAGATAGAGCAGAGCCTGCGCTCTCTTCATCAGCACCTGACCCTCGGGTTATTTGGGGTTCTGGGTCACCCCCCCAGCTGTGTTCCCACAGTGAACTCACTGCTTTCATGCAGATGTGAGTTCTGATGGGCAACAGCCCTGCCCTTGAAGAACTCACGTCAGGCCATCCTGCAGAGCGGACATCGTGTGGCAGGCATGGGGAGGCCCCCTGAGCCCAGGCGGGCAATGCAACCCTGGTTAGAGAATGGGGGGTGGGGGGTGGGAGGCAGGTGGAACAAGGACCTTTATGATACACGACAGACACACCTTTCTGCGTGATAGAAGACAACTCCCAGCCTGCCTTATATGGCTGTCGAGAAGCTGGTGAGGCTTGGGCCAAGTGTTCCGGGAAAGGCTGGTCTGCTCCTGGGACCCGGGGACGGTGGTGGAGGGTGATGGGGGAAACACCTGTCTTGGGAAAGGAAGCAATGGTTTTAGTACTAGACTGCCATGATCTTCCAATCCATATGTCTGTCCATCTGATTCAAAAATGGCACTGAAGGGAGAAAATTATGGCCAAAAGAAATTAGAGGTTTTTCCAAGGCCACTTAGCATACCCCTGCCAGCACTGGGATTATAACCTGTGGTCCTGTTTGAGTGGAAACGCCCAGAGTGACGGGAGATTCTAGGATAATAATCTAAGCCCTTGTCAAAGTTATTTTCAGCAGATTTTTGATTGACTGAAAAGCAAAACAATTACAAAAAGAACCAAAACATTTGCTGAACACCTGTTGTGAGTCCCAAAGAAGGGATCCACAGAAGCCTAGGAGCAGTCCTTGTCCTTTAAGGGGCTTGGACTTTCACACCTGAAAGTGAGCCAACCATGCATGATGGAAGCAGGGAAGACCCCGCAAAGGTGGAGAACAGGCATTCCCAGGTGGCGGATCATCAGAGAGCCCGTCTCCAGCTGAGGTCCCAGGTGGCGGACCGTCAGAGAGCCCGTCTCCAGCTGAGGTCCCAGGTGGCGGACCGTCAGAGAGCCCGTCTCCAGCTGAGGTCCCAGGTGGCGGACCGTCAGAGAGCCAGTCTCCAGCTGAGGTCCCAGGTGGCGGACCGTCAGAGAGCCAGTCTCCAGCTGAGGTCC
>PITA01034792.1:0-11212 GCA_004023965.1 Spilogale gracilis
CTTATGTTTTCCAGCAACTTTCTGCTTGCTTATGTTTACAGGGGAAGCCTCTAGAATTGTTTGAATGTCTTAACAGTCAAAAGCTTTTTGAGGATGTACTTGTCGTGCCTTTGGTCAAACATCTGATTTATTTATTTTCAACCTGTTTCATTGGCAGGGTTCAACCCCCCAACTGTGTAATTTTCTAGATATAGTTCTCTAGTATGTATTATTTCTTTGGTTCCTGGTCCTTATAACTTTTTCTCATTGTAATGATGGTTATCTTGAAGCCATCTGAAACATAGAAGGCAACATACCTAATCTTTTTTTTAATAAGACTAAACTCTATTTAACTGGAATATTTTAACAGATTTTAAATTTTAAAAAATTATTTAATGTTTTGTATTGAAGTATATAGTTTATGCACAGTGTTATATTAGTTTCGAGTGTAGGACATAGTGATATGACAATTCTATATGATACTCAGTGCTTATTAGAAGTGTAGTCACCATCTGTCACCATTCAGTGTTATTACAGTATTTATTATTGAGTATATTCCCTGTATTGTACTTTTCATCTATGTGATTTATTTATTTTATAACTAAGGTTAACATTTTTTGTTCCCACAAAGTACTTTTAAATTTCATCTTCTGCCTATTTGAGGTCTAGAAGTGGACATATCTTATAAACCTTTTTTTTCTTGTCTCATAAACCAGCTTACTTTTGCCTGAGCTCTGCTCTTTCTCGTAATATCTTGCTAAATTTAGTATTCGTCATCCAAAACAATATCTTATCCTGGCTTTTTCACCTTTTATCCAATTAAATTCTGGATTAATTCTAGCTGCTGTGATACATAGAGCCCAAAATTTAATGGCTTAACCCAAGTAAAAGCTATTTCTTCTTCATGTTCCTGGCTGGTGGGAGGCTTTCCTCCATGAGAAATTTCAGAGACCTTGGCTCCTTCCATTGGTTCTGCCACTCCCCAGAACCAGCCAGCAGAAAGGGAAGAGCACATGGAGAAGCTCAGGTGCATCTTAAAAGTCTGTGTCGACAGTGACACACACATTCCATCCTGTCTATTGGGAAAACCTGGAGACTAGAGAGTTGCAGGCGCATCTGGCAAACGTAGCTATGGTGATGCATGGGCTTCCTCAAAACAATTCTGTAATGTGGAGGGGGAAGGAAAGATTTTGGAAGACCGCTGTCTCTCTCTACCACATTTGTGAGGAAGCAGAGATAAATTATCTGCCATACCAGTTTATTTTTCTACCACTTGACTCAGCATTAGTCAAAAAATATTTATTACAGAATTTTTTATATCATTAAAAGTTTTCTCATTTTACTGGCACCAAAGAAGCTGTTTTTCATTTATCTTTTTAAATTCTTTATGTTTCTTCTAACTCAATAAATACAGCAGTTGTTTGGGGTCCTATTGTACTAGTTGTAAAAGATGAAATTTGTTTTAATGCTGAAAAACTTAGTTGTATAAGATGCTTTGAAAAAGCTCATGACACTTTCTCTTCTCTTTGAGAATAGTTTCTATAAGATAAAACCCTGGTCCTTCGTCAAGGCTACTGATACAAACTGAGTTATCCATTCTCTTAAAAAAATTGAAATATATGTTAATAAAAATTGTATGTTAATAAAAAATTACATGTTAATAAATATTATATGTTAATTAAAAACAGAAATATGAAAACAGTGAGACCTAATGATTATGATTGATTAGAGCTGAGTCACTTGAGTGGTGGTTTTCTAACCATAAATGTGTCCTTGAGATCCTGTGTTGAGATACCTAGAACTGCCTTATTTTCTTCCTTTCTTGACCTTTTTTAATTCCTTTGGCAACATCTTGAAAAATAGTAGCACTCACTCCAGTAAATTCTCTTATATTAAATCTAGCAATTACAGGGAGTAAATATCTTGCTCAAAATCATGTAAAAGGAAACTGATAGAGATGGAATTTTAATTCTCATCTGCAAAGCTTCAGAGCCAAAGTTCAAGACCTCTAGATATACAGCCTTTTATGTGCCATGTATGTAGGTATGTATTTATTTGACAGAGAGAAACACAGTGAGAGAGGGAACACAAGCAGGGGGAGTGAAAGAGGGAGAAGCAGGCTTCCCGCCTAGCAGGGAGCCTCAGGCGAGGCCCAATCCCAGGACTCCGGGATCATGACCTGAGCCCAAGGCACATGCTTAAAGACTGAGCCACCCAGATGCCCCTGTGGCATGTATTTAAATAGATCCTAGGAGACTGAAGATAAAATTAAAGAAAAACTCTGCTCTGGGCTCTTGGGTGGCTCAGTGGGTTAAACCTCTGCCTTAGGTTTAGGTCATTATCTCAGGGTCCAGGGATGGAGGCCTGCATTGGGTTCTCTGCTCAGTAGGGAGCCTGCTTCCTCCCCTCTCTCTGCTTGCCTCTCTGCCTACTTGGGATTTCTCTCTCTGTCAAATAAATAAAATCTTAAAAAAAAAAACAGCTCTGCTCTTTGTTCTTTAAAGTCCTATAGTCTATCAGTAATTAGATGATATCAACATATTATGGTGGTAAAAGAGAAAGGTATACTTTTGTGAATTGGTGCTTTTATGTAGTGAATACCACATGATTCCTTTCTCCATTTTTTGTGAATTTACTATAGGTTTTAGCTTTGCTGATATCATCTATCCCCATATTTTTTATTATTACTTTAAGAAATAATCTAGGGGTGCCTGGGTGGCTCAGTCAGTTAAGTGTCTGATGCTTGACTCTGGGTCAGATCATGATCTCAGACTCCTGGGATGGAGCCCCTTTGGCCGCCTGGGTGGCTCAGCTGGTTAAGCGTCTGCGATCGACTCCAGTCATGATCCCAGGACCTGGGATTGAGTCCTGCTTCGGGCTCCTTGCTCACTGGGGAACCTGCTTCTCCCTCTCTCTGTCTCCCATTCCCCCTGCTTGTGCTCTCTCACTCTTTGACGAATAAATAAATAAAATCTTAAAAAAAGGCAACCTCTAGGGGCTCCTGGGTGGCTCGGTTGGTTAAGCAACTGCCTTCGGCTCAGGTCATGATCCTGGAGACCCAGGATCAAGCCCCACATCGGGCTACCTGCTTGACAGGAAGCCTGCTTCGCTCTCTCTCACTCCCTCTGCTTGTGTTCCCTCTCTGACTGTGTTTCTCTCTGTCAAATAAATAAAATCTTTTAAAAAAAAAAAAAAAGGCAACTCTACCCTTTTGTTCCTCTCTTTTATGTTTTTACTGTGACAATATACCTGTTTTTACATTGGGTATTCATTAAGAAATTATACTAGTGATAAGTAGTTTTACTACTTTAAAATTTTTAATATAGTTAGGTGATTAACACACCATCATATTACAGAATTAGTTTTCTGAATCTGACTATATATTTACTTCTACCGATGTGTTATTTTTTTTTGTATGTCTTCATGTTACTAATTAGTGTCTTTTCATTTCAGTTTGAAGAATTCCTTTCAGCCTTTCTTGTCAGGCAATTTTGCTGCTGAAGTCCTTCACCTTTTGTTTGTCCTTTATTTCTGAAGGATAACTGCCAGATAAACTATTCTTGGATGGCAGTTTTTTCTGTCAACAATTTGAATACATCATTCCTCTCTCTCCTGACATTAAGGTTTCTGCTGAGAAATCTGTTGATAGTTTAAGGGAGCTTTCTTTGTAAGTTAACAGTCTTGTCTTTTATTTTTGACAATTTAATTCTAATATGTCTTGATGATGATCATTTTGAATTGAAATAATGGGTGCTCTTTTAGCTTCAAGAACTTGGATGTCCAAATCTCTTCCTGGGTTTGGGAAGTTTTAGAACATCATTTCTTCCCATAAGCTATGGTATTTCTTTTCCCTCTCTTCTCCTTCTAGAACTCTGCTGATTCTGATATTGTGTCTTTAGATAGTGTTCCATAGATTATTTAGGTTTTCTTTGCTTTTTCACATTTTTTGGTTTGTTTGTTTTCCTCTGACTGGGTTATTTCAATGTTCCTATTTTCTAACTTGCTGATTCTGTCTTCTGCCTATTCTGTTCTGTTATTGATGTCCTCTGCTGCATTCTTCATTTCATTCCTTGATTCTTCAGCTCCAGAATTTCTATTTGGTTCTTTTTTTATTTTTTTTTCTGTTCCTCATTTTGTTTGTGTATTGTTTTCCCAATTTCGTTGATTTGTCTTTCTGTGCTTTATTGTGGCTCATTGAATTTCCACAAAACAGCTATTTTGAGTTCTTTATCAAGTAAGTCCCAGATGTCTGTTTCTTTGGGTTTGGATATTGGAGGATTATTAGAGCATTATTATGATCTTTTGTTGATGCCATGTTTCCTTGGTTCTTCATGTTATTAGAAGTTTTGCACTGTTTTGACATTTGAAGTACCAGTCACCTGCTCTAATCTTTACTAGCTGCCTTCAGTTGAAAGCTATCTTTTGTTGGTCCTGCTTACATTCTGGGGCTTTCTCTGACCTTGTGATACCCCTGCTTCACTATTCTTGCTCCCTCTTACAGTAGAATTTTAAAGCTTGCACATCTTCTCTAAGTTTTACAAGGCACCACCAGGCTGGCTGTTGGTAACTTCTCTTTTGTTTTCCTAAAAGTAGTGGTACAGCTAAGGATTGTGGTTTCTCCCTTGCTTGCAGATCCTGACTTATTTTCCATGTGTATTTCTTGTCTATATGAGCTGACACTCACCACCACCTTTATGAGCTTACATAAGGACTGGGCAGCAGAGTTGAGGGAGGTGTAGTTTTGGCACTCAGAACCTTAAGGTTGTCCATGAATCAACTGGGGAGATCCTTAGATGAGAGTTTCCTAGATCATGGGTAGGTTTCCTGCCTGAGTCTAGAATACTTAAGCAGGAACCATGTCCCTTTAATGCCTCTGATAATTTTATCTATCTACCTCTTTACCTTTCTCTTTCCTCCTTCCAGTCATGAAGCTCTTACTTGAATGCTCTAGGTGCTTGATAAAAGGAATGAATTTCTTTAGTAGCATCCTGCACAGCTGGGTTCTCGCTCACTGTTCTCTCTTCCCCCGGTGTCCTCTAACATGTGCCACCTTTATGGAGGGGGCGATGTAGGCAAAGTTTCTCTTACCACTCTAATGAACCCCAATTTTTTTTTCTCCAACAGACTGTTGAAACTTCTCTAGAAACTTGGACTTCCACAAATGCTCTCATCTTCAGTATCCACCCACGTCAATGTTTTCCAGGGGCTTTTGGAGCATAGCTGAGAGGAGTTAAAGCCAGTTCACAGGCTCCAGCTAGTTCCAGCCCATATTGGGGTCTACCTATTACCCAATTCATAAGTGGGATAGATTCATCCTGGGTCCCTTAGTGTATGGTGCTGGATCCCACAGCTCCCACAGAGGCACTTTTGTTCATGCCTAGTGGCTGAATTTTAGATGTTAAAGAGAGGACAGAAACGAGGGACATCTTATGCCACCATGATGATGATATCACCTATCTCCATATAAGATTATTACTTTAAGAAGTAATCTAGGGGTGCCTGGGTGGCTCAGTGAGTTAAGTATCTGACATTTGACTCTGGCTCAGATCATGATTTCAGACACCTAGGATGGAGCTCCTTGTTGGGCTCTGCACTCAGCCAGGAGTCTGTTTCTCTCCCTTTTCCTCTGCCTTTCTTCCTGCTTGTGCATGTTCTCTTTCCCTCTAAAATAAATTAATAAAAAAATAGTCTAAAAAAGTAAATAATCTAAAAGTGGGATCATTAAGTCAAAGAGAATGACATAGTTTCACTATTTTGTTTATTTGGTATTCTTTTTTCTTTCTAATTAGACTGCATTTTCTTTGATGATAAGTCCAAGTCTTATTTATGGATGAGTTCTATTCATCATTGAAAGAATAACTTGCATGTAGCAGGCAGAGAGGTTATTGCTTCAGTTTTCTTCACATCAACTCTACTTCTCCATGGAAGTAATTGAAAATTAAATCTCTGTTATCTAGAAGAGCATCTGGTCAGTAGTAGATGCTCAAAATCTGTTCAATGAATGATTAATTCTAGCTTAAAATTTTGATAGGCTATATTTACTGATGGACAAGGTTGCTGTATGATTAAAATCATAATCCTATGCCTTTCTTCTTTTCAAAGTCATTGCTTCCAGGAACTGGAGGTGTGTATATTGAACCAGGCAAAACTTTTGGGGATAGGCTAGTTATTTAAATTTCCTCCTTCTTTTCTTTACTTTTTTTTTTTTGATGCTTGCCTGAGTTAACTGCTCATCAATCTCAGCTTATTTATCATGGGACTTGTCAAACAATTTGGATTCTGACTTAGGATAAGGGAAAGGTCCTGTTTTAGACTCTGACCTGAACTGTGAGCAGTAAGTTATTTTTTTTTTTACCATGTAATTCTATATTAGAGGATTAGGCACCTTTGTCAGATTATGACAAAATGCTGGGTTATTTTTGCCCCCACTTTGGTCACTGTGTGTGTGTGTGTGTGTGGTGTGTGTGCTTCCACATGTCTCATGGACCATGAGGAGGGAAAGTAGGGATTTTGTGGAGAAGGATTCAGGCTTTCTTAGGCATTGACTGCAATACTATAAATCTCATCTTATTTTTAACAGTAATCATGTAAAATCACTTTTAATTTTAATGCACTTGAATCCTGACAAGTTTAGGATAAGAATAAATTAGACACCACTGTGAATTAGTTCAGAGGGTTATGTAAGGGTATATGCAGACCTAAGCAAAAAATTATTTTAGAACCAGTTTTGTCTTAACATGTTTTGGAGAATATCCAAGTTTGACTGAAAACAAAATGCTGAACTAACTTAGTACTGAAATTGAATACTTTGTATGTCAATTACTATCAAAATAATCCTTCAGCCTTTTTCTTTATAAATTCTTCCATTAGTAGCTTAAAACTTCACATTGTGGATTTCCTCCACCTTTCACTTTGAGTACATCTTGCAAACTTTAGTTGGCTTTGTCTTTTCACAAGATTTCAGGCACTATGGATTCTGCCTTGAACATAGTTGGATATCCCCATCCTTTTTTTTTTTTGCATTAATAATGTAAGAGAACATTTCTCTTAGCTTAGAAGGATTGATATTTATTTTGCATTCTACCTTTGTTTATAAAAAGAATAGGTTAGTAAAGATAAAATCAGAGAGAGCTGATTTTATAGAGATTTTTTAGAGATGATTTTTTTAGAGCTGATTTTTTAGAGACTGGCCTTTTTCAACTCTCATGACTTTCTCGTTCATTGGTTCCATTTCAGCTGGACTCCCAAATTTAGCATTGGTCATGCTTGAAGTATATCTGGCAAGGGGAGGAGGGCTTCAGAAGCTGGTCTCAAAGAGCTTAGAAGTTAGCTTAAGACACAAGGAGGAGGACTAAAAGATTGGAGAGGAAATGATAATGATGTTCTGAAGGAAACTGCACCTCCCTGTCTTTCTTTTTCCTTTGTGGCTTTGGATAAGTAGGGTATGAGAGATCAGAAAATACTGGAGCAATAATGTTTAATTTTGATTATTAAATTAAAAATTTTGGAAATGATACTACATTGAGAATAAAATTCAGATATAACTTTCTCTACTTTAGTGTGGGAATTGTCCTGCTTCCTTTTTTACAATGATAATGATTCAGGTGATTATTTTTGACCATTTCTCTGGTAAACTATTGAAAGTTTTCTTCTTACCAATAGTCACAGTAGAGATAGGTAGGTTATATGCTTTTGTTCTCAAATGCTATTTTGGTATTGTAACAAATTTTGAAACCTGTGATGCTTACCAGACAGGGAACATAGGAACAGAAAGAGTTTTCTCATGTCATAGTCCATGATGCACAAGAATTTGGACATAAACTTGTAGATCATGTTTCAATAGGTGTGCAATTTAGAAGATCATATAGAACGTACTTAACTGTCTTTTGTCATATAAGCCAAAGGACATTTCCAAATCCATTTAATTTAGTTTGAAAATGGACACATCTCATTTTAGATAGTAATGAAACATCAAGAATGGCATATTTGTGTGAGTTTGTTACATATTTCATAAATGGAGCTACAATGGTTTTTCTGAATTTTACCTTGAGTGCTAGCTAGATAAAAATCTAAATGAACTGAGGGAAAAATAATAGTACAATTAACCAGGCCCTGAGAAAAAGTTTTATAGAATCTATTTTCCCTTATTTAGCCCAACAGATTTTTGTGAGGTATATCATGTACAAGGTTCTATGGATAGAACCTAAGTCACAAATCCAGTTCTCAATATGTTCACTCTCAAATTAGGATCACTGACAGTAATTCTCATCTTATTCATTTTTCTTACAAGGCCTAAATAGCATATCTCTATTTATTGAATTTATTGCTTAGGATACAGTTCAAATATAATACATAATAATAAATAAGATATATATTTTGATATAATCATTTAGATTGACTTGTTTAGTAATTGAAAAGTGAAATGTTATATATATCAAAAAAAAAAAAGAGGAAAAAAAAGCCAGATTACGCTCTATCAACCTTCTGGATTAATTGTCTTGACTGAATGAAACAAATTCTTTTGACTACTTACGTTAGTTAAATTCATCTAGTAACTCACAATTTATGTATTAAACATGCATTCTTGAGCATCTATTAAGTGAATAGTAGGGCTAGACACTGAGGATACAGTTGAAATGCTTTTGAAAAGAACTTTAGGAAGGTGTTTAGTTACCAAACTTCCTTAAATTTCATATTAAATTTGTCAAGTAAATGATCATTTAAAGTATTTATGTAGGTTTGTAAATTAGTCCTTTTGAGTAGGTCTAACCTATGAGTAGGCATTGCTCATGTTTGTAAATTGAGGAGTTTGGCAGATATCCCCAGCTGTAAATAAATATCTTTGCCATGGTCCTACCAAGGCTTATTGTCCACCATTAAAGCCATATTACTTTGAGTTATTGGTTTAATTTTACATATATTTACTGAACACCAATTATGTACCAGCCACTGTGCTAGATATTTAGAGTACTCAGAAATTACTTAAGATTATGAGAAAATTATTAAGCTCTGCAAATCCTTAGAGTGAACACACTCTTTTTAAAAAAAAATTATTTTATTTTCTTCAGTGTTCCAAGATTCATTGTTTGTGCACCACACCCAGTGCTCCATGCCCATGCTGTATGTGCTCTCCTTAAGACCCACCACCAGGCTCACACAGCCCCCCACACCCCCCTCCCTTTCAAAACCCTCAGTTTGTTTCTCAGAGTCCACAGTCTCTCATACTTTGTCTCCCTCTCTGATTTACCCCAGTTCACATTTTCCTTCTCCTAATGTCTTCCATGTTACTCTTTATGCTCCACAAGTGAAACCATATGATACTTGACTTTCTCTGCTTGGCTTATTTCACTCAGCATCATCTCCTCCAGTCCCATCCATATTGATACAAAACTTAGGTATTCATCTTTTCTGATGGAGGTGTACTATTCCATTGTATATGTGGACCGTATCTTCTTTATCTGTTTGTCTGTTGAAGGGCACCTTGACTCTTTTCCACAGTTTGGCGATTATGGCCATTGCTGCGATGAACATTGGGGTACATATGGCCCTTCTTTTCACTACATCTGTATCTTTGGGGTAAATGCCCAGTAGTGCAATTGCAGGGTCATAGGGTAGCTCTATCTTTAATTTTTAAGGAATCTCCACACTATTTTCCAAAGTAGCTGCACCAACTTGTATTCCCACCAACAGTGTAAGAGGGTTCCCCTTTCTACACATCCTCTCTAACACTTACTGTTTCCTGTCCTGTTAATTTTTGCCATTCTGACTGACATAAGGTGGTATATCAATGTGGTTTTGGTTTGAGTTTCCCTGATGGCTAATGATGACAAACATTTTTTTCATGTGTCTGTTAACCATTTGTATGTCTTCTTTTTTTATTTTTAAGAAATTTTTAAAAGATTTTATTTATTTATTTGACAGAGAGAGCAGAAGAAAGCAGAAAGGCAGGCAGAGAGAGAGAGAGGAGGAAGCAGGCTCCCTGCTGAGCAGAGAGCCTGATGTGGGCCTCAATAGCAAGACCCTGAGATCAGGACCTGAGCTGAAGTCAGAGGATTAATCCACCGAGCCACCCAGGTGCCCCATTTGTATGTCTTCTATGGAGAAGTGCTTCTTCTTGTCTTCTGCCCATTTTTTGATGTGATCATCTTCTTTTTGGATGTTGATTTTGAGGAGTTCTTTATAGATCTTGGATATCAGCCCTTTGTCTATAGTGTCATTTGCAAATATCTTGTCCCATTCCGTGGATTGCCTCTTTGTTTTGTTGACTGTTTCTTTTGCTGTGCAGAAGCTTTCCATTTTGGTGAAGTCCCAAAGGTTCATTTTTGCTTTTGTTTCCTTTGTCTTTGGAGATGTGTCTTAAAAGAAGTTGCTGTGGCCGATGTCGAAAAGGTTACTGCCTATATTCTCCTCTAGGATTTTGATAGTTTGCATCTTTAGGTTAAATACTTAGTAGTGCGATTGTTGGGTCATAGGGTAGCTCTATTTTCAGTTTTTTGAGGAACCTTCATACCGTTTTCCAGAGTGACTGCACCGGCTTGCATTCCCATCAACAGTGTAGGAGGCTTCCCCTTTCTCTGCATCCTCAGTAACTCCTGTCATTTCCTGACTTGTTAATTTTAGCCATTCTGACTGATGTAAGGTGGTATCTCAGTGTGGTTTTGATTTGTGTTTCCCTGATGCCGAGTGATGTTGAGCACTTTTTCATGTGTCTGTTGGCCATTTGGATGTCTTCTTTGCAGAAATGTTTGTTCATGTCTTCTGCTCCTTTCTTGATTGGATTATTTGTTTTTTGGATGTTGAGTTTGATAAGTTCTTTACAGATTTTGGATACTGGCCTTTTATCTGATATGTCATTTGCAAATATCTTCTCCCATTCTGCTGGGTGTCTTTTGGTTTTGTTGACTGTTTCCTTTGCTGTGCAAATGTTTTTGATCTTGGTGAAGTCCCAATACTTCATTTTTTGCCCTTGCTTCCCTTGCCTTTGGTGATGTTTCTAGGAAGAAGTGGCTGCAGCTGAGGTCAAAGAGGTTGCTGCCTGTATTCTCCTCAAGAGTTTTGATGGATTCCTGTCTCACACTGAGGTCTTTCATCCATTTTGAGTTTATTTTTGTGTGTGTTGTAAGGAAATGGTCCAGTTTCAGAATGAAACTATTAACGACACGATGCCACTACCAAGTTCTTTTGCAATAGTAGACTATTTAGAGATAACATTATTCAAATGCATTGAATTTAA
>PITA01034793.1:0-11210 GCA_004023965.1 Spilogale gracilis
TTTTTTTTTTTACTTTAATTTTTTTTAAGGATTTTATTTATTTGACAGAGAGAAACACAGCCAGAGGGGAAACACAAGCAGGGGGAGTGAGAAAGGGAGAAGCAGGCTTTCTGCCGGGTAGAGAGGCCGATGTGGGACTCCATCCCGGGTCTTTGGGATCATGACCTGAGCTGAAGGCAGTTGCTTAACCAACTGAGCCACTCAGGCGCCCCCAAACAGGGAATCTTGTTTGATGGCAGGTTCTCCTCCAAACTGCAATGGAGGACCTACGTTTCTTCCATTTTCTATCTTCCCCTCTTTAACAGTGGTTTTTCAGGTTGCTGGTCTCATATCCTTCAGATCAATGAAAAGGAAAATAGAATGGAGGACCATACACAAAATAACTTTATGGACCAGGAACAATGCATTGGTTGGACCTCAGGCCATGTCCCTATAGGAGGAGGAAGCAGGTTTGATGAAGAGCTAGACAGTCTCCACTATAATAGCACATAGTTAGTTCTCAGTAAGCATTGGCTATTATTATCATTTTGAATGTCAATATACAGCTCTCATAACCCCTTTGCATTTTAGGTGATATGAAAGGTAATCTTTTTTGTTGTTGTTGTTATTAATGTGTATTTATTTAGACTCAAGATTAGTAATCTAAGCCTCGATCTCGAAGAGGAGTCAAAGATGTTTATAATTTGTTCCTCAGACTTAAGTCAAGCTTAAATTAACTGGATTTTAAAGAAACTATGTACATTCAGCCTGAACTGAATGCTATGGAAAATATATTGATGTGACCATATATGTGCTATTAATAATTAGCAGAACAAAGGAAAAGAATGGCAAAATTATTTCCTTTTCTTGGACATAGTTTGAGGTAGATAATATTTGTGAAACACATTCTCTAAAGAGAAAAATGATTCTTAAAATAAGATTAAGAAAGCATTTTCAATGTCCTTTTTTCATTTCCTTTAGATGCTATAAATAAAAATATTACATAAATGTAAAAACTTCCCTATCCATCTATTGTTATTATTATTATTATTATTATTATTATTATTATTATTATTATTATCTAAATGAATCCTACCAGAAAAAGTTCAGGTACTCGGGTACATTTCTTTAAAGGAGAACAGCCAGCCACTCTAACAAAGCTAGAGATAATGCATTGCTGCCAGAGCAGGAATTGGCATATGTTTTCTGTAAAATGCCAGATAGTAAATATTTTAGCCTTTGTATGTCATATACTCTGTGTCACAACTACTCAAATGTGTTTTTTTGGTGTGAAGGCCCTTGTTGACAGAATGGCATTGTCTTCGATAAAACTTTATTTACAAACATAGGCAGCAGTCTGGCTTTGCTCCATGGGCTATATTTTTCTGACTTCTGGTCTAGAATGTTCAGTACTTTCTAAAAAGGATACATTTTCCAATTTTATATTGGATGTTTGTGATATTTATGAAGCTGATTTCTCGTAACAAAGTTTGAAATTTTACTTTCACTTTGATTTTTGGTAGGAAGAATAACCGTGACCTAAGATAGCATTGACCAATTTCACTATGTCTTTTGTCATCAGTATTAATGAAGCTATAAATCATAGTTGTGTTGGAATATTATTAGACAATAGGCCTATAAAAGCTATTGGCTACCCAGGGTAAAATTGTTTCATTAAAGGCACTTGGAGACAGACTTTGGTGACTGCTAAAAAAGAATTCATAAGGCTTTCATCTTTAACGAAAGTTTTGTTGTGTATAGTTACTTAATTTCTCTTTTCAGTGGCAGATGGAATTTAATTTTTATACCTTAAAAACTTTGTACTATGAGACTCCAACTAGCAGAAATAATTTTACTTAACATTTTTAAACTAGGAGACAATTGTCTAAAATGTCATCAGCAAGTAGAGTGCAAATATAAACAACAATCCTGAGCACCCGGCGGTAGCACATGAAGAGCCCTAATTAAGTGATAGGGATGGAAGCAGGCCTCCCATTCAGTGAATTAAGAAGATGTGATGTGTCACATATGGGAGCCACGAGATGTAGAGTCTTCATTAGGTACAAGGATTTGGAGTGGTGATACCTTCTGCGTTTGTCTACGTGACAAGTGTTTTGAAGTCAGATTTAGACTCCCTTTGCACTGGGAGTGGGGGGTATTATTGTTTATCCTTGGATCAGGCCCTTCTGGTAGGTGGGGTAGGGAGGGAAGAAGGGAAACGGACAGTGTCTCTTTCTTGGTTGGCTCTGTTACAGTCTTTGAGCTGCTAGGTCCTTCTTTTTTTTGCACTAATACTGATGAACTTTTGGTGACGCTTATGCAAAAGGCATCCAAATTCTGGCTCTTCAAGAAGAATTTGTATGCATTCTATCACCTCTTTCAACTCTCCACTTAGCATCTGCCCTGACAGTCCGCTCTAGACCCTTTTGTGCCTGGGAACCCCATCAAGAGTTGTGGGATATCCTCTTGATGCATGGCAAATGCACACATTCCTGATTTTTCCAAGTAGCGATGGACTGCTTCACTGCCAGCCCTATCTCAGCCCTGCCATCTCACTCCAACTGTCCTCTCCTCTTGCTCAAATAAGCACAATGGCAAATCCATAAGACCTCTAAGTGATTAGATAGCCACTGTGGACAGAGACACCAGTCTCCCCTTTGTGTAGGCACCCCAATCCTCTGAATGACTCTTTTATAGTTTCTCCCTCATTGGACTGAGAGGTACCTTTCCTGCCCTGTGAGCAGAGATGGGGAAAGACTCCATCAAGAACCACTAATGGTTCCCGGGCTGCAAAAACGTCCCACTCAACATCCTGCTTCAGTATCTTGTGCTAGGCAAATGGCGATGGTGAAGGATAAAAGTGGAGAGATTAGAAATATTGAGGAGATTATATTTGTAGGACTTGGTGATTCGATTATATTCAATTAGACTTAGGGATTAAAGGAAAAAAGGATGAGAGGAAATCGTTAGAGTAGAATCAGGTTGGGAGTTCATATACCACAAATTCAGTTTTTGATAAGTTGAGTTCTAGCTATTCAGATGTCATTCGGATGTCAATGTCCCTGGAGAATTAGTTACATGTATAGTGGACCCTTGAATAACATGGGTTCGAACTATGTGGGTCCCCTTATATGTGGATTTTTTTCAATAAATACAGTAGAGTATAACAAATGTATTTGCTCTTATGTTTTTCTTAACATTTTCTTTCATCTACCTTACTTCGTGGTAAGAATATAGTATATAAAACATGGAACATACATGGTGTATTTTAACTGATTATATATTGGTAAAGCTTCTGGCCAACAGGAGGCCATCAGCAGTTGTGTTTTGTGGGGGCAAAAGTTATAAACAGATTTTCAACTGTGTGGGGGGATTGACATCCCAAACCCCCACATTGTTTAAGGGTCAGCTGTACTTCAACAGCCAGGTCTTGAAAGAGGTGTAAATTTGTAAGTCTTGTGTTTTTTTCTTTTTTTAAGATTTTTTATTTTTGTTTATTTATAAATAAAAGGGATAGAGATGGAGAGCACAGGTAGGAAGAGGGGTAGGCAAAGGGAGAGGGAGAAGGCAGGCTCTCTACTGAGCAGGGAGCCTGAAGAGGGGTTGGATCCTAGGACCCAGAATCATGACCTAAGCCGAAGGCAGACACTTAACTGACTGAGCCAGGTGCCCCTAAATTTGTGAGTCTTATGAATAAAATCTTCTAGGGAAATAGTGAAGGATGAAAATAATGAACTGTCTAGGATTGATCTTTAAGGAATGCTGGGGTTTAATGGTAGGGTGGATAGGAATACACATTCCAAGGAGACAGAAACAGCAGCCATAGAAGTAAAAGGAAAACCAAGAGGTGGTTTTTGAAGTGCAGAAGATGCTTAAATCCAAGGGAAGTGATGAGATAAGGAATTAGTGGCAGAAGGGTGACTTGAGAGTTATTCTATTTATGTTGCTCCTACTGATGCATGAAGACATTAACCAAATGGAAATGCAAATGCAAACGGAAGCATTTGAAACTCTTGTAGATGTATTTGGAATGTTCATGTTGCTAAATAAAAATTTATCTCAGTAATTTGCTTCCCATGTGTATTATAATCAGTTCCAGAGAGACTTCATTTATCATAAAGGCAATGCTTTATGTATCACAAGGAAAACATTATAGACTAAAGAGTTTCCCATAAAAGAATATCATTTCATTCCTTATAGATTGTTAAAAGTTTGTATCTAAAGCCAATGTTATTATCCGTTCTTTGTTCTAAAATTTCTTATAGTATCTCTTATGCTGTATGCTGGGTTATTGCTCAAATATCAGGAAAATGTTTAAATAACTTCCTGAATTGTATGAAGCTTATTATAAAGAGATTGCTAAGCAGCTGTTTTCCATTTTTATGATAGAAAACAAGAACACCACTTCATCTTTAGCCATTGAGATGTGGGTAACAACAAAATGGAACTTCTGTCTGTAAAGAATGAACAGTGGTGGGTTCCTAGAGTATGGACTAAAACTGGCTTGAGTGAACCACGACTTGGAGATATTCTGGGGCATGGTCTTTCCTTTCTTGGCTGTGAGCATTGCTACAAGTGGAAATGTCTTTTGGAATGTACAGTTTTCAGTTTTTCTCTGTTTTAAGCATCTTGTGATTGAATACAGCGAAGCTTCCATAATTTGATAGCAGTGTACTTTTTAAGCCTTATTTCCCACCATACCCTTAACTTGACTCACCATTTCAGTAAAACTATAGTCTCCAAATATGGCCTTTGTGCTACTGGGTAAGACCTTTTTCTAAATCTTTAAAAAATCTAGCTCACATATCACTTCTGCCATGGAACCTTCCACAACACCCCCCAAAAATACAATCTCTCTTTCCTACTGATTTCTTTACCTCTTCCTGAAAAACCACTTATTTAAAACAGTTATTCAATAAATATTTATGGAGTGTCTTCAGTGGGCCAAACTCTATATTTGTGATAGGTGCTGGGGATAAAGCATTTCTTGTTTTTATGGAGTTTGCATTCTTGTAGGAGTTGTAGTGGTTGAGACCATATATTCTGGGGCCAGTTTTCCTGGGTTTGCCTCCTGATTATATTAATTTCAAGCTGTGTAATCTTGTTTGTTATATTTCTGAGCATTAATTGCTCCAACTAAAAGCTGGAATTAAAACACAGCTACCTGAACCAAATGTTTTTGGCTTGGGTTTGTAGATCACCCAGACCAATGTCTTTCCCTTGCTTTCTGGAAGCAGTCTTTGTAATAACTTGTCTTCTCTTGGTCATGAAGCCAGGCTATATCTGCTATAACAGAGCTACTGCCTACAGAATGGCTGCTTCTAGTCTAATTGGAGATGGGATGAACTTTTCAGAGAGTAAAACTTTTCTGCCTCTCTGACTATCTCTTGATTTCCTGTGTGCACCTAGTATGTCACAAACCTGTGGCCAGCTGTGTATTTCAGTTCCTTATCTATGTCCCCCTTCCTTCCTACCCCATTGCCCTTTTCTTGCCCTCCAGATTCCCTGAGATTACCCACCAAATACAGGGCTAGCATATACACTTTTGGTTGAGGCTCTGTTTTCTAGGGTGCTTGGACTATGATACCACCTCATTGGCTTATTGTGAGGATTAAGTAGAAAGTGCTTAGGACATTACCTGGTACAGAGTAGATAATAAAATACTAGCTATTATTTATGAGACAAAAGTAAATGAGAGCACAAAGGAGGGTCTAGTTTGAAAGAAGGAAGGTTATCTATCTTGGATTCTGGGAAGAAATGCTATTTAAGCTAAGACCTGAAGGTTGAGCAGGCAAGTGTAGGATTTGTCAGTGAGGTGCATTTGTGATAAATATGCCAGGCAGAAGGGGCATAATGTTTTAAAGCCAGAGATAAGAAAGAGCACAGATTTGAAGGATTGGATGCATTAATAACTAAAATTCATATCTGTTGTGTTCAGTTGTAATTACTTGTATATATGTGTTTGGTGGAGACAGTAAAATTTATCAAATATTCTACTTTCTGTCTTCTCTTTCCCAATCCTTTGCAGTTCTGGATAATGACATGTGAAAGAAGTGACATGAGTCATGCCAGGGCTGAGCCAGGGTAAAGTCTACATTCTTCCTCTGCTACAGTGATCAGAGACCACATGTTCTAGATAGATGGAACACAACATGATAAAGCTGCCATCATGCAGGTCCCTGCATAGTTCCTGAGGAAAAGCAGAGGTTTCCGCTAACCTGCCTGTAGTGAGAGCAAGAAATAATTCTTTGTTGAGCTAAGCCCACCAAAACTTGGTACTGGTTTGCTATTGCAGCATAATGTAGTTTAGCCTGACTAATATAATGATTAATCTTCCTGACTACAATGTTGGCTTCTGGTTTAGGGCCATGCCTAGGTTTAGGCAAGAGAGATGCCTGTGGTGCAAAGTTGGAGGAGGCACTCACTTTTAGGCTTATGCAAGTGAATGACATTATGACCAAAGCAGGGTGAGTGGGAGGGAGAGTGATGAGAGAGGAGGTCTGAGAGCTTGTGGTCTTTGAGGACCCTTGGAATATCTTTGGGTTTGTAGTGGAGTTATGTTTTTTTTTTCAAAGATCTAATTGGCTCTATTAAAAAATTTATGAATCAGGCAGCATCCCATCTAGCAAGAAGAGAGTTGCTCCCTGTAGTGGATTTATGGCTAACTCCTTATTGTCTATAAAATAAGGCAAGGGAATTTCAAGATAGAGGAATTTATTTAGAAAATGAAAACTTGCTTTCATTGTTTAAGGCAAAATCGTTCTCCCAAAACCCTGGCATCATGACCTGAGCCAAAGACAGATGCTTAACCTAGGTGTCCCGCTTTTTAAATTTTATTTTATTTGTTTTATTTTAAAACAAATTTTTATTTTACCTGTTTTATTTTATTTTATTTATTTTATTTGTTTATTTGAGAGAGAGAGAACATGGGAGGGGGAAGGGGTAGAGAGAGAGAGAGGAACAAGCAGACTGCCAGCCAAGCAAAGAGCCTGATACAGGGCCAGATCCCAAGAGTTGAGGCAGAAGCTTTAATAGACTGAGCCACCCAGGCACTCCCCCTGAAACTTTCTTTTGAGTTAAATTCATGGTTACAGAAGGAACACGCTATCAGGTCTAGGGTTATTTCTTGAGGGAGGATAAAAAAGTAATTCAGCTTAAGGCTAGGTTCCTGAATAATATTTTCCTGTTAAACCAGACTTCTTATTTGGTTCCAACTCTCTGTCTTTTCACAGTGTTGTTGAATTTGAAATATGTTCTGTGTGTACATGGTGGAGTGGCAGTGTGTTGTTCCTATGAGTTAGACTCCAAATTATTATGTGAGAAGGAATATCATGCTTTTCCTCCTTGATAAAATGACTTATCTGAAAATGTCCAGAACAAATCCAGAATACCATAATGTGGCTTGGAAACCAATAAATGCTGAACTGGCCTTTGCGTTTCTTTAAGCTCTAGTTATAAAGGGCACATATCTGTAATCTGAAATAATAGGCTTCATGACCACTCTCCTAACCATGACCACTCTCCAACAATATTCTATTCTGTATCCTTTGTGGATTGGCTGTAGAATTGCTTTTGGAAAAAGTACATGTTTTTCTAAGAAGCTATTAATTAATTAAAGGTTAATGCATAACTATCCCTGATGATTGGATATTTGAAAGATATTGCCAAAAGAGAAACAATGAGATGCATTCAGAGAAGATTGTATATTGGATGTGCTCAATTCTTAGAAAAATAAACGTGGGAACATCTAATCTCATCACAGTTGGCTACATATGTTTTTGCAAATGGAATGCAATTTTCTAAAAATGTCAGCTGTGTGTGTCTCATAGATACTGAAACATATGCTAATTTTTGGCAGCAGCCAAGGAAACTATGGTGCTTTTAATTTAAATTTAAATACACAGTTGGTGAGTGAGCACTCAGCAATGATGGGAATGCACTAGAGTGATAGTGCATGTGGTGTGGAGTCAGGGAGATTGACAGAGAAAGGAGCAGCAAGTAGAGAAGGAGGGGATTGAAGGCACTCAGAAGTCTGAGTAGAAATGCACATGGTGGTAGTGCTATAGCAGCTGGGAGAATGTGGTGGAATGTAGGCCAGAATGGGCCAGATCTAGAGTCTGAGACCATCACCATCTAATGCAGAATGATTTGAGGGATGCTAGAATGCATGACTCTCCCTTGCCCCACTTTTCCAGTCAGCTCTTCCATTGGCCAGGTCAGGGAATCCCCAAGAGTGTTCCTTGGGAACATTGCTTCTGCTGGATGTTTTTGATATTTATGTGTTTCTATTAAAACAGAGTGCAGAGGCAGGGAGGAGGTGATACAGATGGAAGCCACAGGTAAGTTTGGGATACAATGAATTAAACAAATTAAATGGGTTATCTTTACTTTTGGACTTTTGCCTTTAATACATATATGCCAATAGGAATTGGGAGTCTCATAAGTGGAAAGCACAACTCTCAGAATGACCTGAACAAAGATCTTATTTTTCCCCCTGCAACCTCTCAAAAGACAAGTGTTTGTGAAATATGCTTGGGAAATGCTGGCTGGGAATGCCTGAAATTTATCTCTCAGCTCATTATTCAGTTCAGTTAAGATATTAAGATACCACCCCCCTTTTTAAAATAAATATAACGGTTTTTTTTGGAGGTCCTACAAGAGCGAGCCATTATCTGGTGTATATACCACAGGACTGACACAGCAGGTGGCAGGTTGCTTGTTAACTGACCATGAGCCAATCGCAGGTGAGCAAGAGATGAGAGAATGGGGTGCATGCATGGACTTACAATGGTGAGCATCTGAGATTAGAGGAGGTGTATTTGCAATGCACCTTAAAAACACCTCAGGTAGAGGGAAGTGGTTGGAGGTGTTACCACACCAGTATGGAGAGGGGGTCAGAATGAACTTGCTAAACAGTGGAAGAGAGCTGAAGGGTGCCACAGGTGGGAGGGGAATGAAAAAGTAGGAGAGACAATCTCTGACTTTGAGGCTAAGATTGAAGTACTTAAGTTTAAAAATTATATGCCATTAAAAATAAATGAATTGAGAGCTTCTGTTTGCAAAAATGGTGCTGTTTAAATGTTATTGCTGAAGGGGCACCTGGTGGCTCAGTTGTTAAGCATTAAGTGTTTGCCTTCAAATCAGGTCATGATCCCGGAGATGGGGCAGTCCCTGGATCAAGCCGGCATTGGGCTTCCTGCTCAGTGAGAAGCCCTATTTTTCCCTCTCTCACTCCCTCTGCTCATGTTCCCTCTCTGGCTGTGTTTCTCTCTGTCAAATAAATAAATAAAATCTTAAACAAATAGATGTTACTGCTGAAAACCAGTGTGAGCTTTGTCAAGAATCTCAAAGTCCACCAGTCAGAATGGCCAAAATTAACAAGTCAGCAAACAACAAGTGTTGGAGAGGCTGCGGAGAAAGGGGAACCCTCTTACACAGTTGGTGGGAATGTAAACTGGTGCAGCCGCTTTGGAAAACAGTGTGGAGATTCCTTAAAAAATTAAAAATAGAGCTACCCTATGACCCTGCAAGTGCACTACTGGGCATTTACCCCAGAGATACAGATGTAGTGAAATGAAGGGCCATATGTACCCCAGTGTTCATCACAGCAATGGCCACAATCGCCAAACTGTGGAAAGAGCCAAGGTGCCCATCAACAGATGAATGGATAAAGAAGATGGAATACTATGGAATACTATGTAATTCATGTGATATGCTGAGTGAAATAAGCCAAGTAGAGAAAGTCAAGAATCACATGGTTTCACTTACTTACGGTGCATAAGGGGCAAACTGGAGGACAGTGGGAGAAGGAAAGTAAATGGGAAGTAGGGTAATCCAGGGAGAAAAATGAAACAACAGAGACTTTGGACACAGAAACAAACTGAGGGACTCGGAGGGATGGGGGTGGAGGGATGGGAGAGCCTGGTGGTGGGTACTGGGGCACCTATTGCATGGAGCACTGGGTGTGGGGAATGGGGAATGAATCTTGGAACACTGGAAAAAAATTTAAGTAACAATAAAAAAAATTAAAAAAAAGATAGCTGGATATTAAACTAATATCTTGTGAATAAAAAAAAAAGAAAAAAGTCCAAAATTTCTCAGAAATGCTTAAAGAATGAGAAAGAAATGAATCCCTTTAGCAAGAAAAGTTATTCTCAAAATATAATTTTAATCATGGAATAACATATACTTATTGTGGAAAATCCAAAAAAATATAAAATAAAAACTGAAAGAACAATTTCTCAATCTCGAAATTGATACTGTGAATCTTTTAGCATATTATCTTCCAGTCTCCCTGGTTTCCCCTTATTCCTTCCTCTTCCCCCGCTCCAAATTTTGTAATTTTTTTTCCAAATTGTGTAATTTTGGCTGGTAATAAATACTGAACATAAAACATAACATTTCAATGAGGATACTGTAATTAAAGCCAGGGGTTAGAAAATCTGACCTGTCAGATTTTCTCCTGTAAAACCCATGAGCTCTTGTAAAACCCATGAGCTAAGAATGATTTTGACATTTTTAAATATTTGAAAATAATCAAAACAGTAATATTTCATGACATTTGAAAATTAAGTGAATTCAAATTTCAATGTTTGTTAATAAAGTTTTATTGGAACCCAGCCACACTCACTTACTTTACTATTGTCTGTGCTGCCTTCACATCAATAATGCAGAGTAGTAGTTGCGACCGAGGCAGCATGGTCTACAAAGCCTAAAATAGTTACTATTTGGACTTTTGCAGAAAATGTTTGCTGACCTCTGATTTAACCAATCCACAATTTTGGAGCATTTTTGTTGTTTATTTTTTGGTCCATTTAAAATAATGTTTTAACTGGTATTTTTATCATAAATCTTTGCCTACTTTTCAGATTATTCTATTTGGGTATTTTCCTAAAACCAAAATTATTGTGTCAAAGGGCATGAATATTTTAAGGCCTCTGATTCATAAGGCCAAATTTCTTTCCAGAAAGTTCAAACTAAGTTCCAGTCCCCCAGAAGCATAAAAGGGCTATAGAGATTTTCTTTTTGGCAATATAATTTCTATACCACCCTGCCTTAACTATTTTAAATTCAATAATAAAACAGTGTTAATCAAATCCAACCTTGGTAGTAATGAGGGTTTGCTGGGGGGAGTAAGTTTCATATGCTCTATAATTTTTATCTCTCATTTCAATATGGCCCTGATTCTTACAGCTTCTGTTCTTGACAACACCTGTTGTGAGACCTCATAG
>PITA01034794.1:0-11207 GCA_004023965.1 Spilogale gracilis
AGACAAAGGGGCGGGCCGGCGAGCAGGCCCAACAGCCGCCGAGGCGCCGACGCGCGGGCGGAGAGGCCGGGAGGGTTGGGGGAGGGGCAAGCCGGGGGCGGGAGGGGCGGGCCCAGGGCGTGGCCTTCCGGGGGATGGGGCGGGGGCGGGGGCGGGGCCAAAGCGCGCGGGGCGGCACCGCACCGCGCAGGGAAGGGGCGCTTTTTTCTCGGTTGCCCCCGGCGCCGCGCCCCCGGCCCCGCCCCTCCGCGCCCCGCCCCCATCGCTCGGACGGCCCGAGTCGCGCCCTCCCACCCCGCGCCTCCGAACTTGCTCTAACTTCCTCGGCTGAGCCGGGCCGAGCCGCCGCCGCCGCCGCCGCTGCCGCCGTCGCCGCCGCCGCAGCCGCGCCCGGGTGAGTGGAGCACGAAGCCCCGGCTGGAGCGTCGGGCCCTGCCCCCCTCATTGTCTGAGGCCGACCCCCGGGAGCGCCCTCTGAGGACTAGGACTGCTCCCCAGGTTCGGGCTCGGCGCCTCCGCCTTCCTTGCCTCTGCCCCGGAGGCGGCCCCGCGGGCGGCGCCGGCTTTGTCTGTCCAGATAGCTCGCGAGGGGCTGGAGGCCTTGGCTGGGACCCCGCTGAGCCGAACTCCGGCGCCGGGCTGAAGTGGGAGCTGCCGCGGACAACTAGCTTGGCACTGGGGGTTCTGACGCCCTCTCCCTGCCGGCGTCCGTGGACGGATGCGTGCCGGGTCCACGCGGGGGTGGGAGAGCTCGGGGGGAGAGGGGCCGGACCGCCACCGCAGCCTGTAGGGTGGTTTCTGACCCCAGTCCCCGACAGCGAACCCAGAGAGGGGCACTCCTTCCACTCGGCCAGGGACCCTCGGCCCCCGCAGAGCCCTGGCCAGGAGTAGAGGGTGGTGCAGACCTGGGAGGACCGTCCCCTCCCCCGCCTCAGGGTGGGTGTGCACCGAGTGGCTCACCCTGGCGGTGCGGGCCACTCTGCCCGGCAGGGATTTGGGGCGGCCCAAGTTTGAGTAGGTGGTGGGTGAGCCAGCTTCTTCGTGTTGATCGTTTGAGGTTGTGCTTGGGAGGAAAGCCCGACTCCTGACCTAACTAAAGCTTCGGTGGAGTTGGGTCTGTGGTTACGGAGTTGTCTGGTCTCACGTTGTTGCTTCTGCTGGGGATGGGTGGTGGTGCAGGTGGGTAGCAAGTGTGTGTGCATGGAGAGGAGAGGTGGTGGTGCCGGAGTGTGTGTGTGTGTGTGTGTGTGTGTGTGTGTGTAGGGACTTCAGTCCTGGGACCTCCGGGACCTGCGTGGAGTTGGTCTCCTGCTACAAGCAGTTCCTGCTGTGGCGAGTCTGAGCGAAGGCGTGGGCTCTGGTACTGGCCTGGCCAATGGCTGCCAGCTGTGATGAGCGGCTGATGGAGCAAACTCAGTGGCTGTCCAGCGGGGCTTGTATCAGGGGGCTTCAAGGCCTTTTGGGCTTTACACAGGAGCCTCTGCTGGTGTGCTCTCTCCAGTGGTCTGCTCTCTAGAGGTCTTTCTTCTGGGATGGGGGTTGCTTGGGCTGATGGGAGTGGGTGTAGCTGCCTGCCAAATCCTCTAAAGTAGCCTTCCTCCTACCCTTTGACCTCAAAGTAGGGGAAGTTAAGGCTGACTGAGTGCTTGGGCCACCCTTCCCTATTTGTGAAGGGAAACCTGGCGTCTAGGCTAACAGACAGCCCCAGCACCCCTATATCCCTTCTACTTTCAACTAGCCCTGTGGTTGGCAGAGGCACGCTTCCTTCCAGGGATCCTCCTGGGCCCTGGCACTCTCAGAATGCATCCTTTTCAGTCTTGGCCCCATAGTCCCGTCTAGCTCTTCTCTCAGCTGTCTCCAAACTAGGGATCCAGTCGGAGGATCCCTAGTGTTGGGGAGACAGGCCACCAGAGGGATTCTAACCTCCCTTCTTACTGCATCATCCTTTGTTGCATCCCACCTTCAGCTGGAGAATTTCTTGATCTCTCCATCTCTGCATTTTCCTACTGCACTGCTTGGATCATCAAATGTGACCTTAAGAAAGCATGACTGAGAGTCTGTGGGATACCAGAGAGGCCAGGTGCTGTGTGCAGACACTGTTCTAGGCTCATGACTCCCCAACTGGCCCATAAACCCTGTGTGGTCTTAGAGCCCAGGATGGACAGAGGTAGTAGGTGCTCTCTGGTGTTTTATTGACCTGGGCTTGATCTCACCTCAAGCAGCGCTATTTAGGCAAGCAGGACTCCAAACCCACTGATGCTTCTGAAGGGGGCTGCCTCGAGGAAGAAAAGGCATGAAGCAGAAGGACCTGCAGAGGGTTGGCTACCCAGGGAAGTTCCCCTCCTTTACCAGCCCGGCTGCTGTGCTAATCTCTGATGACAGGTGAGGGTGCCTCCCTTCCCATGTTTGAGAATGGGAGGACAAAGCTCATGATCTGTGTAGGAGGGGAAGGGGCCCTGTCCTGCAAGTCATGGTGATAGTGGAGGCCAGGGAGTTCTGGAAGCCCTAGGTTCTGGAGATATTTCCTGAGGCCTCCCTTGGGTCACTGCACTCAGGGATTTGTTGGGTTTTCAGTTTGGCCGAGCCTACAGAGTACCGTTGTGCCTATCCTGGGCAACCTGTGCCGCACTTAAAACCTAGTGGAGGTTATGGACAAGTTTACAGCAGTTCTGTGGAAGATTTAAGAGTGTCATAACAGTGAGTTCATTGAGATTTCTTCTTTTTTTTTTTTTTTTTTTTAAGATTTTATTCATTCATTTGACAGAGATCACAAGTAGGCCGGGCGGCAGGCAGAGGGAGAGGGAGAAGCAGGCTGATGCAGGGGTCGATCTCAGGACCCTGATATCATATCATGACCTGAGCCGGAGGCAGCCTCTTCACCGACTGAGGCACCCAGGCACCCTGAGACTTACTCGTTATGGACCCGTACACCAAGCACTATCCTAGAAGCCTTACCCACATTAACTTATTTAACCCTTGAACCGACATGATGTCTCCATCCCATATGATAGAAAGGATGCTGTCCTGGAGAGGTCACAGAGTAACTCGCTCCAGGTCTCAATGTGAGCTGCTCTTGTCATTTCTAATTTAGATAGGGCCTTTGGATGAAAGGTGTTTCAGACGTACACAAGGTTGGCCCACAGTGGAACTGGTAGGTCCTTCAGTGCAGGATCCTTTGATGGCCTGCTTCTGAGAGCATCTCATCTGTCTGGGCATGCAGCCGGCATCCCTGACCCCCCTGTTGAGGGACTGGTGATGTAGCTTTTTGCCTCATTGGGCCAGGGAAGGGAAGCCCAGCATTGCCATGCAGAGAAGACTGGGGAGTGAGTCATGGCCTCTATCTGTCTAGATAGATCAGGGTTTGTTGTTGTAACAATCCCCAAATCTCAGAGGTTTAAAGCAGCAGCAGTTTGTTGCTCACACCATATCCATTGCATATGTGCTTTCTGTTGTTCTCACTGTGAGCCCATGCTGATTAACTGGAACATTCCCAGACACTTGGACAGAGGGACAGAGTGGGATCTTAAGGCTCCCACCTAGAAGCGGCATTTCACTGGCCGAAGCAGCCACTGGCCCTACTGCCCTCTAGAGCATGGGGTGAGGAAGAGGACTAGGGGCATTTGGTCAATAGTACCAAATGCCTTCCCTCTGCCTACCATGTATCCTACTCTGTAATTTCTTCCCAAGGCTTGGGCCCGAGTGTCACGTTTCTGTGTCATCAGAAACATGGATCATGAATTGAAACATCGTTGAGGCTAAAGATGAATTGGGGTGCCACATTTGAAGGGCAGGGGGAGGGAGAACGAGACTGTGCATTGGGTTGGTAATGGGTAGTCTGCAGAGACAGCCTGCTTTCTTATCCTGGGCAAGTTACTTGAGTTCTTTGGGTCTTCTTTTGCTCATTCATGCATTCTTTCATGGGCCCAAGGACTTGCGGTGAGTCCCAGGCTGTGGATTTTTACTAAGCACATGTTCAGCTCCTAGTCCAGTGCTGAGGGCTGTGCACTGGGATGATGCTTCTTGCTTTCTGTTGCGGAGTCCTGGTGGCCTTTAAAGAAGGATATTTATGCCGGTGGGGAGGGAAGTGGGCTCCTCTCTCCATCACTGCCCTGGTACGTTAGCTCGGATGTTCTTGGACTTCTCTATGCTTTCCCCGTATGTGGCTGGTAGGGGCAGCCACCTTGTCTAGAAGCAGGAGCAGGTAGAGGCATCTCTGTAGGCCTTGCCCTTCCTTTTCCATTCCGGAGACACTGGCGCTGAGCTTGTAGGCCTGTAGGAAAGATTAGTGAGGTCACTAAAAGCTGGAAACACCTGGAGAACAACAAGCTTGATTGACTGTGGGGCTGGGATGAGATGATTGGCTGTAGAAGGGGGTAGAACTCCTCAAACCCTAGTGGAGGTGGTGAGACCCCAGGTGCTTCTGTACTGGGTTCACTTACTACCCTTAGTCCTAATTCCTCCTTTTTTGGGTCCTCTCTGCTTTCCCATCTGGAATGGAGGGAGAGGTCGTGAGGGTATACAGCAATGGCCTCTCTCTTGGCTGGTCACCAGAGTTCCCAGGGTACTACGGAGACTAGTGCTTTGTGAATCTTTGGCCTTGGTGGAGACTAGTGTTCCTGGGCTGTCTTATCTTCCTCTATAGCAGTGTCCTCTCTGAATCAATGTGGGCCATTCATAATGCCCCATGTCCCTGTGTTCTACCTAACAGCGTATTTTTTGGTTCAGACAAGGGCAGGTGTCTATGTTGGAACGGCACACGCCCAGGCTGGTGGTGGGAAGTGCTCAGTGCCTCTGCCAATCAAGTGAGAAGGCAAATAACATCGCCTTGTAGGGTGGATAGTGGGGAGGCTGGCCGTGTCTCCTTTCTAACCTAAGTGACCTGGACAAATAAATATTGGATTTTTTTTTTCTCTCCTGGACTTGATTTTTCTCATCTGTAATAAGAGAAGAATCTGTCCCTTCTGTCTCTTATGGGGTTTCTGTGAAGCTCAAGTACACATTGCAGGTTTGAGAAGCAGGACCTGAGTCCTGGAGTTAGATCTGATGCTCTGGTTTGGGACTACTGCTGTCACATTGACAGCTCTCAGCCGAGAGCTCACCAGCAGCGATTCTGGGAACCCCACTTCCTCTACTCTTGGGCTTGGTGGGGTGGGGTGGGGCTGGGCCAAGCTCTGCTGGGCTGTGCTTTTTCTCTGGGAGGCCTGGTCTGCTGAGCTTCCGGGGGCCAGGGTAGGGTGGGGTTAAACCCTTCACTTCTCAAGGTCTCTTCTGCCTCCCTTGCTGAGCAGCCAGGGAGAAGGCTGAGAGTCCTGGTGCCCATCAGCTGGATAACTGGAGGGACTGGCTTCTCTCATTGGACTCTGTTAGCCCGTGCTGTGTGGCCCAGAGCCATGGCAGCTAGCTCTAAAGTGGCCTCTGGGATCCTGGGTGAGAGGGGAGCTCCGGGGGCTGCCTGAGCCTGGGTGTTCCCTGGAATCTGGGAAAGCTGAGGCTGGGCTTTCCTGCAGGGCTCGGGTTTGGGGAGAGGCAGGCCAGGACAAGGGGCTGGGCAGGGCTGGAGCCTGAGGAGAGGTTGATGACCTCTCTGGGTTTTCCTTGACGACGTGTAGCAGCTGCTGGGGCCTGTGCCAACCTACTCTGTAGGGCCCAGAGAGCTTTTAAAGAAGAGGCTTTGAGGAATCCCTAGTCCTGACACCTAGGAGAGGTCCCTGGCAGCTGCTGGAATTAAATGAGTGTCCTCTGAAGCTCATCTACACGTGGAGGTCTTAAGCCCTGAGCCTGTGGGCCAAAGGCCACAGCATATCTCCGGATGCCTGGTCCCAAGGCAGGATCTTGGGCTCACAGCCTCAGAGGCCCTTCAGGGTGCCTGAGAAAAGCCGGGCTCATTGGAAAATGGCATTAAGGAAAAGAGCCACCTCATGTTCGGATTTGGGCCTCCTGAGGCCCTGGGGTGACTGGGCCCCACACACCCGCTGCAGCGGTTCATGCCACCGTGTGCCTTTCCATGACAGGAATGGCGTGATCCCCCATGTGTGGCACCCGCGCTGTGCTCAGGACTCAGCTCCTGCTCTGCCTCCAGCTGTTGTCACCAGCTACTCTAGGGAGAGGCTCTGGTTCCCCGCCGAGTGGCCATTATCATGAAGAGACCTCCCTCATGTCTGGCCAGCCTAGAGACTGGCTGTCTTATTTCAGCCCTTTACCCACCCCTGGGCCAGGCAGATGGCTCTGTCCCTGGGCCTCTGTGGGGGAGGCCAGTCCCAGCCCCAGACCGAGTGGTTTCCACATTTTGGGTCGAGGAAGACTTGGAGCTTCCTGTCGTTAAAGAAGCCATTATTGGGAAATTTGTTAAAGCAGTAAAGCAGACGGACTTCCTGTAGGACTGCCGCAATAGGTAGAAGGACTTCTGCTCTGGGGTTTTGCAGTGGGGAGGAGAGATTGGGCTCAACCTCAGATAAAACCTGGAAGAGTGGACATTAATAGCCAAGGAGCGGAATGGAGGGGGTTGGTGGATGGAAAATCTCTCAGAGGGCAGGGTCATCCTTTGTTGACAGACCTCAGGATTCTGTCCAAGGCAGGCAGGGTGATCCGCTGTTGCCCGAGGGCTGTTGGAAGATGAGGAGCTGGTCCGACATGGAGGGTGAGGGATTCTGGCCAGGTGGACTCAGCAGGATTCTTGCTGAAACTGGACTCTGAGGACGGGGATTGAAGCCCAAGGTCAGGCCTGGCTGAGCAGAGGGCTCCAGAGGACCCAAGTCTGCTCAAGGAGAGGTGGGTTCCCAGGTTTTAAGCAGCCTGCATTCAGCCGTGCTCCTCTGTCCTGAGCTCCTCACTGTTCACACTTGTTTCTCAGGAGTGGTGACTCTCCCCTTTTCCAGAAACCCGTGTCCACATCTTTTCAGCATCTCCTGGCTTCTTTTTCTCGGCCTGTTGGACTGCCCCTCAGCACCCAGGAAACAGTGTAGACCCGGGGCCTGGGTTGCCTGCAGCTCCCCAGCCCTGGTTCCTGTTGCCAGATCTGTTGGGTGCCAGACCACAGCCCTGACGCTGGAGGACCCTCCCTGTTTGACCCTTGTTCCCTGGCTTCTGTACCTTGTATTTCTTGTTCTCTCCATCCTGGGCAAACCAGTCCAACAACTCTGTGAATCTCCCTCCTAGGGACCAGACTGCTTCATTTGTCTGAGCCTGGCCTAGGAAGGAACTGTTGGCGGGGTCTCCTCCCTCCACCTGAACTGTGTACTCCGGGGCCTTCTGGTGGGTGCCCCCTAGCCTCCTTTCCCTGGTTAAGACCTTCCCAACCGTGCATCCAGCCAGCCAGGCGTGATGCTTCTTGTCTTCTCTCTGCCCCTGCTCTCTACTTGGTCAGTCCCCACTGATGACCTTGCTCTGTGTGTCTTCTACTCCTGGGGCAGCTGCTGTCTCAGCAGTCAACTTTTTAGGAAGGAAGCTACCCGCTGTTGTAAGAAAGAAGGGTGTGTGAAGAAAATGTGCTGGCTCTGGGTTGGGGGCCTTCCTCACTCCTGAAGGCTCCAGGCCGGAAGCTGGCTCTGTGCCCTCATCCTGCCTGTCACAGTTGCTGCCTCCTGTCTCCTAGGTGCTCCTGTAAAATACAAGTCATGGTGTAAACACACATGCATTTGGAAGGGGCATGTTGACAAGGGAGTTGGGTGGTGGTAGTGGGGTTTTCATTCCCCAAGGAGCAAGGAGGAGGGAGTGGTGGGTACCCAGCTGCGGGAGTGGCTCGTGCCCCTCTGGGTTAGGG
This sequence comes from Spilogale gracilis, assembly GCA_004023965.1. Lineage (NCBI taxonomy): Eukaryota > Metazoa > Chordata > Mammalia > Carnivora > Mephitidae > Spilogale > Spilogale gracilis. The sequence goes on from PITA01034794.1 coordinate 7,760, forward strand.
TAGCCCTGAACTGCCATCTGGTGGGAAGACAGATGAGGTCCTGAGGCAGGTGCCTGCTGAGGTGCCCCAGGATTTGGTGTGTGGACGATCAGTGTTTACTTAGGGGTGGGGGCCTTGCCCACTCATGCAGGGAGATCATTGGAGAGGAGCCGGTCTTGGTCTGATAGAGGGTTCGAGGATTCTGGGCCAGAGCTGCCGAGGGGTTGTACTGGGCACACTGAGAGGGGCAGGGACTTGCTTCCCAACAGCTGAGGTTTGAGGGTTCCAAGTGCCTGATTCTGCTTGTTATGAAATCTCATTTGTGCTCTTTAACTGGGTGGTGGGGGGGCAGTTACCAGTTGAACAGGGAGCAGTCATCAGAGAGTGTCTTCTGGCAAAGGGGAGCCAAACATATACTTGCCCTCTTTCCAGCCCTCTTTCCCTGTGGCCTGGGCAGTCTGCAAGCTTGAGGTCATTAGGCGATCTTCGCTGTGGTGGCCTGGGAGTGGTGGCACTAAGTGGGGGCCTGTTTCTGTGAGGTAGGGAGAACTCCATTCATGCACCACTCCCTGCTTTCCAGATGGTCTCACCCAAATGGTCTGGCCAGTCCTGGTGGTAATAGGCATTGTGTCACACCCTCCAGAAGCAGGAGAGACTAGGATGGTTATTATATTGCTCCTTAGGGGGGAAATCACTTGGAGAAAATAATACATCAGTGCTTCTGAGTGCAGTGTTTATTGACACACAGTTAAGGGAGGCTTTTAAACAACATATATGTATTCCTTTGGTAAGGAATAAACATACAGACCCATCTCACCGACTCCATTTTGCAGTTCCCGTTTCCCGAGAGGTATAGACATGGGGTTTAGTGGCTAAGGGATTGGGGTTTTTGAGCTAGGATTTTGGAGAAACTGTTTTTAGCCTGTCCTTGGAGTTGGGCCAGGCCTAGAAATCTGTCGAAATAGCTTTCTTTAGCTGCTAAAATTGGGATGGGTTCATACCACTAGGATCTTGAGCTTCACCAATGACTGGGGAGGGCCCTGAGAATGGTCGCTGCTGGAGGCCCGGGATGCCCGAGGCTCAGCCTCCCCCATGCCTGCGGGCAGGGCCTGAAGCTTGAGGTCTTCCAGTCTCACCAGGGAGTAGACCTGCCCCCAGGGGGTCCTCCTTTGGGATCACTTCAAGTTTCCTTTCTGCCTGTGGCAGAATCTGCTCTTGGTCTTCCTGGGAAAACTTCTATTTTGGGACCTTGAGAGGAGTTGTGAGCAGGGAGCTCTGTGAGTTGGTACTCTTCCTTGATGCCAGAAGCTGGCAACCTCCCCCCCCCCGCCCCCGTTTCTTCCCTCCCACCTGTTCTAGGGAGACACCAGAAGCTGCATGTGGAGAGTTACAGGTGAGAGTTGATTTTTTTTGGTGCCTACAGTCACAAACTTGACGGATTTTATTTTATTTTGTTTTGTTTTATTTTATATTTTTAAATTTATTTTTAAACGTGAGGGATTTTAAATGTCAGTTTAGATTTAACTTTTTAATTAAAAAACGTATACATGATTAAAAAAACACATAAAGATACAGAGTGAAAATTAGCATTTCCATGCCTGACCCCTTCAGTTCTGCTCCCCTGAGGCCTCCCCCACCAGATGCCGGGTACCTACTCAAGGGGCTCCCCTCTGTCCTCCTCTTTTTATCCCCTCGCTAGTAAGCCATACTCTGTTCTGTACTTAGTGATCTTTACTCTAAAGCTTATCTTGGGATTGTTCCCTTTCAGCTCACAGTTCAGTCAATTCTTTTTAACAGCAACACGTTCTTCCGCTGTGTGGTAAACTGTGATTCACTTTGTCAGCCTCCTATTGATGGACATCGGGGTTGCTTTCAGTACCAATTTTGTTTCTGGAAGCCAAGTTGCAGGAAACCTTGCACAGGCTCATAGGTCTGTAATAGACCCCTGGAAGAGGAGTCCAGGCATTGAGGGCTTCCCGAGAAAGGAAGCACGTTGTTTTGTTTCCAAGGGGGAGAGGGAAAGTTTCCAAGCTTTTCTTTCAGAGGCATCTCGTATTGATTTCTGCAGGCAGAGCCTGGAGCTGGAGGGAGCACACCGTGGGGGTTCCGGTGTCCTGGTTCCACCACAGTCTTGTTTTGGTTCAGCTCAGGTTAGCCTGTCTCCGCAGAGCACCTGTTTGCAGCCCTTGGCTGTGCCCTGTGCGGACCCAAAAGTTTCTGTGAGGGGAGGCAGTCCGAGCCAGATCAGGGGGGGGAGGGAGGAGAGGCTTCGCAGAGCAGGGTTTGAGGAGGCCCAGGAGTGTGCAGGACTTAGGTCCGGGTGTGACCCGGGAGTCTTGGCTGAGAAACCAGCATGGGCTGGGGAACCACTTCTCCCCTCAGTTTCGGGGCTTGGTGTGAGAGTTAGGCCTCCTCTCCTGGCCTCTCCAGGCCTTCTGTTGCTCTAGGATCCCCCGTCTCCTGCCTGCTCTTCAGCCGCAGCTGCTTTAGGCCACTTCGGGTCTCACTGCCATCCTGGGATTTCAAAAGCCTGGGAGGAAGGCACCTGGTGTAAATAATAGATGGGTTTTCTCAGGCTGCTTCCTTCCTTTCGGAGCAAAGTTGGGGGTGGGGGGCGGGTGAGGGCAGCTGAGATTTTCCTCCTGGGTTGGGCTGGGGGGAGGGAGGGAGGAATGCGAGGGAGGGTGCTTATGGGAGCCATCTCCTGGCATCGTCCTGGGAGTTCTGGGAGCCCTCCATCTGTTTCCCCATCGCCGTGGCCACTGTGTGCCTCTCAAGTGACCACAGTTTTCCCCCCTGGAGCTCTGGTTGCCCCTCTCCCGGGCAGGGCCAGAAATAGGGAGATTTTAGGGCTGGCTGGCAGATGAAAGGGGGCTGATAGGACCCTGAACTGGTGGGTTTGATGCCTGTGCCCTGCCCCGTGTTGCCCCGTACTGCCTCACTAGCTGCCCCTGTGAGAAGTCCAGAGCTTCCATGCCCACAGCTCTCTGTTGTGTGGCGCTTGGGGCCTGGGCAGCACAGAGGTTCCTATTGTGGCCGGGGGCAGCTAGGGCTGACCTGTAGGGCTGAGGAGATGGGGGCCGGGGACTGACAGTGGAGCTATTCAAGGCTCGCCCTGGTTTCCTGCTGCCTCCCATTGTGGATTTTTTGAGCAGGGGGAGGGGAAGAGGAGAGGAGCGCCCAGTGCTGCTATTGTTGCTGGTGGCAGGATCCCTTGATGCTCCTAGGAGTCTTTTGGGAGACCAGTCTTAGCTCCGGGGCCCTTGTGTTTTTTGATGCTGAGTGAGGTGCCCAGCCTGGACTCTGCCCTCTCCCAGTGCCCGCCCCATTCCTGCAGATCTAGGTGGGCCCTGCTTTTTGTGGTTACCTCCATCAGGATCTCCCTTCCCCCTCTCAAGTCTCCTTGCTGTGCTTGGAACCCCCCCCCCCCCCCAAGAATTCAGAGCAGCTGGGCAAGGAGTGGAAGTGC
>PITA01034795.1:0-11204 GCA_004023965.1 Spilogale gracilis
GAGGAGGAGCAGGTGGAGCCGCAGCAGGAGCCGGACATGGTGATGTGGGGTTGGTTAGTGTTGGCCTGGCGAGAGGATTTGGGTGTGTTTTGTCAGGTGTGAATGTCTTTGTTCTGCTTTGGGCCCTTTATATACCCTGGCTGGCCAGCTGCTGATGACCCCCAGCTCACTTGATCATTTCCTTGTTTGTGTTTATTTTTTCTGAATGACACTAATAGGTTAGCAAGTTCCCTAAACATTTTTTTTTGGGTGCTCAGGGACTCATGAAAAACCATTTGCTTTCCTTATTTAATGGAGACCCATTATATTTTGCTATTTATGGTTCAGATATGAATTTAATGACTCTAACTTCAAAGTTTCCAATTATCTTTATCACTCAGTGTTGTTTTTGTCAATTGATGTTTTAATAGCCTAGAGTAGCTGTCATGCTCTCCCTAATAGTGGAAGTGAATTCCTTGAGTCATGTGTCTGTTTCCACTGCTAAGCTTCCTGGACAAAATAAGTTCAGAAAAATAATAAAGACTACTTTAAAACTCATGGTCTCTCAGTAAAAGAAATTTTACTCTGTACTTTGGGAGCTACAGGAATCCATCTTATCATCTTGTCATCAGTGAAGTTTTTTTCCCCCAGTTTTTTATTTTTGTAAAATACATATAATATATAACAAATAACATACACTTTTCAAGTGTATAGTTTAGTGGTATGATGTACACTCATACTGTTGTGAACCATTAGCATCATCCATCTCTAGAGCTTTTTCTATAAAAAAAGATTTTACTTATTTACTTACTTATTTATAGAGAGGGTGTGGGTGGTTGAGCAGAGGAGGAGGGAGAATCTCAAGCAGACTTTGTGCTGAGTGCAGAGGCTGATGTGGGGCTCGATCTCATGAACCTGAGATCATGACCTGAGCTGAAATTGAGAGGGAGATGCTCAACTGATTGAGCTGTCCAGGTGCCTCTAGAACTCTTTTCATTTTGCAAAACTGAAATTTTGTACCCATTATACAGTAACTCCTCATTGAACCCGTCTCCCCAGTGCCTGGCAACCACCACTGTACCATGTTTTTTCTTAATTATTTCCTTTCCCCCTGACATCTTACAGTATTGGCTCCAACACTAGGTTGTTATGTGCATATGACTTTAGGCAGTTCACTTATCTGGTTCCTTAGGTACAGAAGGTAGAATATAAACTCAGCCTCTGGTAATCCCTGTTCTACTCTCTGTTACTATAACTTGGGCTTTAAAATTTTTGTCTTAGGTATGTGTTCATTATTTCCCATAGTTATAGCTTTCCAAACCATGGCACATTTCACTTTTTAATCTTCATGATAACTAGTATCATTGAATTCTAACAACTATATTCTAAATATTGTGCTAAAATAAATACATGTATTAATTCTCATAACAATCCTATGAGGTAGGTATTGTATTCCTCATTTTATGCATAAGGAACTAGAGAAGGGACTTGCCCAAGGTCATACACCTGCTAGGTTGGAGCCAAGACTTACTGCAAAAACATTCATGGGAATATTATTTGTAAGCCCAAGGAGCTGAAGAATGGAATGTGGTTATCATATCCCCTGCCATTAAGCAATGTCTGTTCTATGTATGAATTTTAACAATGAATTTATTTTTAAAATAGTTGGTGTTTATGAAATGGCTATTTCTTAGAGTTATCTGAAAGGACTCTTATGTTTTTCCAGTATCCTCAAGAATTCAAAGAATTATCTCCTATATAGCTTTCTAAAAATTCCAAAACATACCCTAAAGAGATAGCATCAAAGTTGGACCTAACAAAGCACTATGAACAAAGCCACTGTTGAGAAGCAAGAATTTACCCTTTAAAGTTCTTCTAGCTGGACTAAGAACCAGATTGACATGAGACTAATTAACAAGAGAAAATAAAATTTAATAGCAGCCATGGAAATTCCAAAGTATCATGAGGCAACATGATACTTACATGAGCTAAGGAGAGGGGTAGGCATCTGAGAATACAAAGGGGAGAAAGACCATTAGTAGAAAGGTGAGAGGAGATATTTGGAAAACAAAGTTTGCCCTATTAGCAGGTAGGTGTCTTAGATAAAGAGAAATCTTGTTACTAGGTTTCTTCCTCGTAGAGGCAGGTAGTTGAGGGGGAATCTTCTGGGTTTTGATTGCTTTTAACTCAGAAAAATGTTGATGCCAAAGTGGCCCTTTTGTGACAGCCAGCCCTTGGTCCCTACACCACCATCTAGATGAAGGTTGCAGTCTCCTAGCATAATAGAGACCCCAGGTAGTGATTCCCACCAAAAGTGGTCTCCAGGAATGCTTTGTCATACCCTGTATCTTGTTCTGGTGTCTCCCTATGCACTGTGCTTGAGCATATTTCTGCTCACAGAGCCAGCTGTGATTTTCAGTTGTTTGGGACTGAGGAAAATCATTTCAATCAGCCATTTTATAGACTCTGCCTTTGGATTTTCTTGGTTCTAATCTTTTGCTTTACAACTAAATCTGTTCTAGATCTGTGGTATAAGGCTGTGGTGCAGGCCTCCTTTTTGATCATTCTGCTTGCATAGTCTCTTGCGGGCTTACCCAGATCCACAACCACTGTGGTTGACCATGGTATGGAGTTACTCTGAAAACAAACACAATTCAATAATGACAATTAGCTTGGGAGTACACAAAGAATTCTACGTCTGAGAAAATATTGCAAGACAAGGAATTCTCTAGAAAGCTAACAAGGAAAATTCTGAGAGGGGGAAAACTGTGTAGTTAGAGAATTTTTTTAAATTAATATATTTATTTTCAGTGTTCCAAGATTCACTGTTTATGCCCCACACCCAGTGCTCCATGCAATACGTGCCCTCGATACCCACTACCAGGCTCACCCAACCCCCACAAAGACCCTCAGTTTGTTTCTGAGTCCAAAGTCTCTTATGTTTGATTTCCCTCCCTACTTTTTTTGATTTGCCCTACTTCCCATTTCTTTTCCTTCTACTGTCCTCTATATTACTCCTTATGTACCACAAGTAAGTGAAACCATATGATACTTGACTTTCTCTACTTGGCTTATTTCACTCAGCATAATCTCTTCCAATCCAGTCCATGTTGCTATAAAAGTTGGATATTCATCCTTTCTGATGGAGGCATAATATTCCATTGTATATATGTATCATATCATCTTTATCCATTCATCTGTTGAAGGGCACCTTGGCTCTTTCCACAATTTGGCGATTGTGGCCATTGCTGCTATGAACATTGGGGTACATACTATATCTATATCTTTGGAGTAAATACCCAGTAGTTCAATGCAGGGTCATAGGGTAGCTCTATTTTTAATGTTTTAAAGGAATCTCCACACTGTTTTCCACCAACTTGCATTCTCACCAACAGTGTAAGAGGGTTCCTCTTTCTCTGCAGCCTCTCCAACACTTGTTGTTTCCTGTCTTGTTAATTTTGGCCATTCTGACTGGTGTAAGTTGGTATCTCAATGTGGTTTTGATTTGAATTTCCCTGATAGCTAGTGATGAAGAACATTTTTTCATGTGTCTGGTAGCCATTTGTATATCTTCTATGGAGAAGTGCCTCTTCATGTCTCCTGCACATTTTTTGATGTGATCGTCTTCTTTTTGGGTGTTGAGTTTGAGTAGTACTTTATAGATCTCAGATATCAGCCCTTTGTCTGTAGTGTCATTTGCAAATATCCTCTCCCATTCCGTGGGTTGCCTCTTTGTTTTGTTGACTGTTTCCTTTGCTGTGCAGAAGCTTTTTATTTTGATGAAGTCCCAGAAGTTCATTTTCACTTTTGTCTCCTTTGCCTTTGGAGACGTGTCTTGAAAGATGTTGCTGTGGCCGATGTCAAAGAGGTTACTGCCTATGTTCTCCTCTAGGATTTTTTTTTAAAGATTTTATTTATTTGACAGAGAGAAACACAGCCAGAGAGGGAACAAAAGCAGGGGGAGTGAGAGAGGGAGAAGCATGCCTCCTGCCGAGCAGGGAGCCCAATGTGGGGCTTGATCTGGGTCTCTGGGATCATGACCTGAGCTGAAGGCAGTCGCTTAACCAACTGAGCCACCCAGGCACCCCTTCTCTAGGATTTTGATAGATCCCTGCCTCATGTTGAGATCTTTCATGCATTTCAAGTTTATCTTTGTGGCATAAGAGAATGGTCTAGTTTCATTCTTCTGTACATAGTTGTCCAATTTTCCCAGCACCATTTATTGAAGAGACTGTCTTTTTTCCACTGGATATTTTTTTCCTGCTTTGCTGAAGATGACTTGACCATAGATTTGTGAGTCCATATCTAGACTCTCTACTCTGTTCCATTGGTCTATGTGTCTGTTTTTGTGCCAGTGCCATGCTGTCTTGGTGATCCCAGCTTTGTAATAAAGCCTGAAATCAGGTAACATGATACTCCCAGCTTTGTTTTTCTTCTTCAACAATTCCTTAGCAATTCGGGGTTTTTTTTGGTTCCATATAAATTTTAGGGTTGTTTGTTCCAACGCTTTGAAAAATGTTGGTGGAATTTTGATCAGGATGGCATTGAAAGTATAGATTGCTCTGGGCAGGATAGACATTTTAACAATGTTTATTCTTCTGATTATGAGCATGGAATGCTCTTCCATCTTTTTGTGTCTTCAATTTCTTTCAGGAGTGTTCTATAGTTCCTCAAGTACAGATCCTTAACTTCTTTGGTTAGGTTTATTCCTAGGTATCTTATGGGTTTTGGTGCTACAGTAAATGGAATTGATTCTCTGATTTCCCTTTCTATATTTTCATTGTTAGTGTATAAGAATTCAACTGATTTCTGGGCATTGATTTTGTATCCTGCCGCATTACTGAATCGTTGTATGAGTTCTAGTAGTTTGGGGATAGAGTCCTTTCGGTTTTCCATATAGAGTATCCTGTCATCTACAAAGAGAGTGAGTTCGACTTCTTCTTTGCCAATTCAAATACCTTTTATTTCTTTCTGTTGTCTGATTACTGTTGCTAGGACTTCTAACACTATGTTGAACAGTAGTGATGAGAGTGGGCCTCCTTGTATTATTCCTGATTTCAGTGGGAAGGCTGTCAGTTTTTCTCCATTGAGGATGATATTCGCTGTGGGTTTTCATAGATAGATTTTAGAAGGTTGAGGAATGTTCCCTCTATCCCTATACTTTGAAGAGTTTTAATCAGGAACGGATGTTGTATTTTGTCAAATGCTTTCTCTGCATCAATTGAGAGAACCATGTGGTTCTTCTCTCTTCTCTTATTGATTTGCTCTATTACATTGATTGATTTGTGAGTGTTGAACCACCCTTGCATCCCTGGGATAAATCCCACCTGGTCGTGGTGGATAATCATTTAATTAGTACTGTTGGATCCTATTAGCTAGGATCTTGCTAAGAATTTTGGCATCCTTGGGGCACCTTGGTGGCTCAGTTGGTTAAGCAACTGCCTTCAGCTCAGGTCATGGTCCCGGAGACCCGGGATCGAGTCCCACATCTGGCTCCCTGCTTGGCGGGAGGCCTGCTTCTCCCTCTCTCACTTCCCCTGCTTGTGTTCCCTCTCTGGCTGTGTTTCTCTCTGTCAAATAAATAAAATCTTAAAAAAAAAAGAATCTTGGCATCCATATTCATCAAGGATATTGTTCTGATATTCTCCTTTTTGATGGGGTCTTTGTCTGGTTTGGGGATTAGAGTAATGCAGAGTCTGGAAGTTTTCCTTCTGTTTCTGTTCTTTGAAACAACTTCAGGAGAATAGGTGTTATTTCTTCTTTGAATGTTTGGTAGAATTCCCCAGGGAATCCATCAGGTCCTGGGCTCTTGTTTTTTGGGAGGGTTTTGATCACTGTTTCAATCTCGTTACTACATATTGGTCTATTCAGATTGTCAGTTTCTTTCTATTTCAATCTTGGAAGTTTATAGGTTTCCAGGAATGTATCCTTATCTTTTAGGTTGACTAACTTATTGGCATATAACTGTTGATAGTAATTTCTGATGATTGTTTTTATTTCCTTGATGTTAGTCGTGATCTCTCCCTTTTCATTCATAATTATATTAATTTGGGTCTTCTCCCTTTTCTTTTGGATTACTTTGGCCAATGGTTTATTGATCTTATTAATTCTTTCAATGAACCAGCTTCTAATTTAGTTGATGTGCTCTACTATATCTCTAGTTTCTAATTCATTGATCTCTGAGATGAGATCTCCCATCTTGTGTGTGGGATTGGTTTAATTTGTTGTTGATTTTCCAGTTCTTTAAGGTATAATGAGAGTTGGTGTATTTGGGGTTTTTCAATTTTTTTGAGTGAGGCTTGGATGGCTATGTATTTCCCCCTTAGGCCTGCATTTGCTGTATCCCATAAGTTTTGGATTGATGTGTCTTCATTCTCATGAATGGTTTCCATGAAGTGTTTATGTTCTTCTTTGATTTCCTGGTTGATCCAAAGATTCTTGAGCTGGTTAGTCTTTAGCTTCCAAGTGTTTGATTTCTTCTGAACTTTTTGTTGTGGTTGAATTCCAGTTTCACAGCATTGTGGTCACAGAATATGCAGGGAATAATCTCAGTCTTCTGGTATTGGTTGAGTCCTGATTTGTGACCTAGTATGTGGTCTCTTCTGGAGAAAATTCCATGTGCACTGAAGAAGAATGAGTCTTCTGCTGTTTTAGGGTGGAATGTTCTGAATGTATCTATGAGATCCATAAATTTCTGTTCTGTGTCACTTTTTAGTTCATTCTCTTTTATAGAACCCTCCATAATATTTCTTGCAGTGCTGGCTTGGTGGTTGCATAATCTTTTAGACCTTGGCGGTACTGGAAGATCTTTATCTCTCCTTTTATTTTGAAAGTCAACCTTGCTAGGTACATTATCCTTGGTTGCATATATTTTTCATGTAATTTCCTGAATATGTCTTGCCAGCCCTTTCTGGCTTGCCAAGTTTCTGTGGATAGTTCTGATGTTATTCTGATGGTCCTCCCTCTGTACGTAAGGGATTGCTTCCCCCTAGCTGCCCTTAAGACATATTCATTGATTTTATGATTCATGAATTTCACAATTATGTGCCTAGAGATTTTTCTAGCCTCATTGATCTTGAGGGGTGTCCACTCTGCCTCTAGGACATGAACAGTTTTTTTCATTCCCCAGATTAGGGAAATCTTCATCCATGATTTGTTCAACTATATCTTCCAGGCTTCTCTCTCTCAACTCCCTCAGGGATTCCAATAATTCTGATATCGGAGCGTTTCATGGCATCATTTATTTCCCTAATTCTATTTTCATGGGATTTTAGCTGTTTGTTCCAAGACTTCTCTTGCTCCTCCTTCTTGATTCATCTGTCTTCTAAATCACTAATACGATCTTCAGCTTCACCTACCCTAGTTGTTAGTGTATTTACATTGGATTGCATCTTATTAATAGCTTTTTTAACCTCTGCCAGTTCGGCTTTCACTTCTGTCCTTAGATCCTCTATCTTGCCACTAATGGTCTTTTCCAACTTAGCCATTGCTTGGATGATTGCTACCCTGAATTCCATTTCTGTCATATTGTTTATGTTCATTTCCAGTAGTTCTGTGACAGGGGTTGCTGTCTCTGGGTTTTTCTTCTATTGGTTGTTCCTCCTCCAAGTCATTTTGGTGTGGGGTGATTGAGGGGAGGTATAGCTGAATATATCAGCCACTATTCAATTGGATTGCTCATTGGAAGGTTTCAGAGTAATCAGAAGTCACCACCGTAAAGGAATAAGAAAGAAAAAAGAGAGAAAAAGTGAAAAGCAAGAAAAAACCCGGCCAGAATGGGCACCAATGGTAGGATTTATATCACACAAAACTACAACAGAATAAAGAAAAAGACCATCAAGAGTAAAAGAAGTTGAAGAGATCAAAAAGTTAAGCCCAACCTGAATGACCCCCAAGACCAATATTTATATATTACAAAGGCAAAAACAATTACACAGAAACATTGACAGAAGAATAGGGTGGGAAGGTGAGTGTGAACCCTCCTTGTTGGCAAGGAAAGTGTTTCAGATCCTCCTGGGTGTGTCTTGTTAGAGGAGTCCACTTTCTAAAGATATAGAGAGATTAAAACTGGTTTGTGTATAGGGGTAATATTGAATAGGAATGAAGGATTACCTTGAAGCTTATAACTATATGTATATTTAAAAGAAAAAAGAATAAAGGAGAGAAGAGAGAAAAAAGAAAAAAAACTAAAAACAAACAGGAAGCAGCAACAACAACAACAAAACATATATGTGTTTGAAAAACATCTGTTCAAGGTAAAAAGTTATTATGGAGTGTTGTATTAAGTGTCACATTGTAATAATAAGTGGGTTAAAAAATAAAAACAAAAACTGTGAGAATGAATTTTAAATTTAAAGTGAAAACTTAAAAAATAAAAATAGAAAAAGTTAAAAAGAAAATAAAGTGGAAAGCTGTATCTATAAAGCATACAGCTTTTGGGGTAGTACCAGGAGCTTAATATATTGCCTTTCCCCCCGATGTTGGGGTTTTACAGTTTTGGTGTTGTCCTCTTGTTCTTGCTTGCCTCGCTGTTTTTCAGTCCCTTTTACCTGGGCTGCGTCTTTCCGCCCCCTTCCTAAGGGCTGGGCTCCATGGCAACCAAGTTTTCAGGCTTTTGTTCTCTGGAGGATTTGTTCTTTTGCAGTTTTTTACAGGTTTTCAGAAAGTCAGGCCAGAGCAAGATGTCTGCGCCCAGACCTCCGTCTCAGAGAGAGGTCTCAACTAAACTCCTCTTTGGATGGTGTGGGGTTCACAGACTGTCTCTGTGTTTTCCCCTTTGTCCTGTGCATCTGCAGCTGCTAGTCAGAATGGCCCTGGAAGCCCCCGCTTGTCACTTTGCCCTGCGCCAAGGGAACCGTGACTGATTTCGGATCATGAGACCTTGTCTCTGCCCAGAGAATCTCTGTAGTGCGCACCCACACAGGAAGGACTGAGATCCTGCGGCCCCACAGGTCACGCGCAAGTCTGCAGAATTGCCTCCCTTCCGGGTTTCGGGCAGGCGCCTGGCCCCAGGGGCAAGCGGGGGGGAGGGAAGGGGGGAGTGGCAGAGAAAAGTGGTGGTTTAAAAGATACTCCACGCTTTGGAGTTCCCTCACATGGCACCAGGGAGTGCTTTCTATCCCCAGCCCAGCCAGCTTTCCCCCACTACCTCTTAAGTCCTTTTCTTTTTTTCCTGCTTTTAATCAGACTGCGATTTGCTGCTGTTCCCCAAGCACAGAGCACTTTCGTGCTGGAGTATTGTTAGCCCTTTGTCTTCAGATATCACTCCAAGTGTTCCCACTCCACTTTACCTCTTTGCTGATGCTCTTCTTCCCCTGTAGAACCCAGAAGTGTGTAATATTACATTTCAGGTTGATTTCATGGGTGCTCACAGTTTTTTTGCAGCTATTCAGCTCATTTCAGGGGACCCTTTGAACTGGTGACACGTACTTTTCCACACCATCTTGCCCCTCCTCCTGTAGTTAGAGAAATTTTAAAAATGGTGTCCAAGAATATGTAGAAAGGCTCACAAGTCCAGTTTCTATATACCAATAGATAGACCCTTAGTAAAGAGAAAACTCCATTGTGCATGTAAATGTTTTGACTATAGTGGACTTCTTGCTGAGAAGTTTTTACCATATTTTGAGAAAAATACTTCTTTCATAAGATGGCGTACTTATTTTACTATAAGAATGCACATGTCCAGCATGAGGAAAGAATCAGTGAGGGATGGAGATGTTTTTCTCTCTTTCAGTCCTGTAGAACTTATTAATTCCCTCATTCTACAAATTCTGATTATATCCTATGTGCCAAATATGGCACAGATCAGTGGGAATCCAGCAACAAAGAAAGTCATTCAAGTTCCAGACCTTCACAAAGCTTACCTGGCCTGCCTCCTCTCTCTGGGGAGATAGAAATGCCCAAGCAGACAAGCTGCACATTCCAAAAAACTCTTTTAGATGATATGTTGGAAACCCCATGCATATTTCTCAGGAAAACAATAGTGGTTTCCTGACTAACCTAAAATTGTTTCACAACAACAAAAGCATATATCCAGTGTGGATAAATGTTTTACTATTTCAACTACTTTGGCATTGTTTTAATGGTAAAATCATTTGGAGTTCTAAAGTAGAATGATTCCAGCTGCATATCTCATTTTCCCAACAACAGTGACTCCATTAGAAACAGAATTGACCATAGTGGTGCTGGAGAGGAGCCATAGGAAAGATGGGGTAGTGATTCTTTCAGCCTGGACCTTTAGTGGTTTGGGATTCCCAGGTACCAATTATATTAATCACTGCACAGTTTTTTTAAAAAATCAGACTATAAACTCAGCTCTAACTTAGGCTCCCTCCCCCTTATCACATGTGTGGGGATGATTCATGGGTTAAGCTCATGATCAGAGTAACCTGTTGTAGTTTCTCTCTTTCCTCAGCATTGCCATAAAACCTGTGGCTTGAACTATGAAGGTGTCTCACATAAGAGGGTTTGTGTTATTTGAAGTGCTATTAAAATTATAGACCTTGCACCTGAATTGTTCATAAAGCTAAAAAAAAGGTCCTTGAAAAACCCTGTTTTTTTTTCTGATTGTACATACCATAAGCTAAAAATAAGCTTTTGAAGATTAATAAACAATAAAGAGAAACCCATTTGCTTCCCAGAGATAAAATTTTTATTATGTTACCATGAAAAACTCCATCATAAATATAATGATATCTTGGAAAAATACCCTGTCTTATAATAGTAGAGATGTGATGATGAGTCAGTGGGATAGAGCTCCATTCAAGAGGAACTTTGATCTTTGTTTACTCATTTTTTCAAGCCAGGAATTCAAATGATGAAAGTTGGGATGTAGAAAGATTATAGAAGAGAGTTGGCATTAACTGGGTAATTATGTGGGAAAATGGATTGACAACTATCGTTGAGTTGGTTGGAGAACATGGAGGTTGCAAAGGAGATATCTCTCATCAGATCCCTTGGGTTGGGAAGAGTTTTTACATGCTTTTGAACACCTGGGAATGTTTCTCAGTAAGCTATTCAGCAGCAAGGGGAGGTCCTGCAGGTGGTGCGGCAGGGGGCAGGCTGGCAGCAGGGGGGGCGGCAGCAGGGCGCCTGCACAGAGATGGGCTGGCAGCAGGTGGAAGCCCAGCAGCAGGGGCGACAGACCACGGCCGTGCAGGACGTGGGGCAGCAGCTGATGGGGCGGCAGCAGCCCTCCTGCAGGCAGCAGGGGTCACAGCAGACAG
>PITA01034796.1:0-11206 GCA_004023965.1 Spilogale gracilis
GGGGGGGGGGGGGAGTCCAGGCAGCGGGAAAAGAAAGAAAATAAAAGATTTTTAAAAGTCTTGCCTTGCCCTGGGCTCCGCTGTGTTTAGCTTCTTTCTAGCCCTGATTCAGGCCGTAATCTGCTGTTATTCCTCACTCACAGAGCACTTTCGTTTTCGGGTATTTGTTTTCAATGGTTCAGCTCTGCGGGCTTCCTCCCCCCTCCCCTGTCTCTGGGGGCAAGCCTCCAGACCCTCCAATTTGTTTCTACCTTTTTGCAGATGTTCTTTGTCTCTCGTGGCGCTCCAGAAGTGGGAAATATCACATTTCAGGCTGGTTTCATGGGTGTTCACGGTGGTCTTATAGTGGTTTTTTTTGTTGGAATTCAGCTCTCTTCAGGGAACTCCCTGAAATGCGGTCACCTGGCCTTCCGCCATCTTGACCCCTGACCAAAAAATGTATTCTATCTTACAGGTTCTGAAAATCAGGAATCTCAGAGCAGATTATCTCGGTGGGTTTAGCTCAGAGGCTTTTATAAGGTTGTAGTCAACCTGTTACCTAGGGTTTCCATCATCACAAGTTCAACTGAGGTTGGAGAATCCACTTTCAAACTCACGTGCTGTTGCTCCACCTCAGTTTCTCACTGGGTTTTGACCAGGGCTTTAGTTCCTCATACATAGTGCTAACCTTCGGGCTGCTTACAATGTGGCAACTGACTTTCCTCAAAGCAAACAAGGAAGAAAACAAGAGAATCCCCAAGATGGAACCTACATATCTGTTATGACCTAATCTTAGACGTCACGCACCTCCACTTCTGCCATACATTATTGGTTACACAGACCAATCCTGGTAAAATATGGGAGGAGACTATACCAGGTTGTGAATACTCAGAGGTGGGGCCCACTGGAGACCATCTTGGAGCTAGCCACCACATTAATGACTAGAAATGCCCTTTAGGAAACTTCCATGACCTGTTTATCCAGTTTCCATGAGGAAAGTTCTCCATAAATATTTGTGATCTTCTATCCCATCCTTAACTACTCACCTCATCTGAGAATGGGGTACAATGATCAGTGATATCCACTGGCCTATATTCCTTGACTGGATGGAATTAATCTATTTGGACTTTTGAGTAAAAATGCCCTCTTTGTTCTGAACTAGTTCATGGCAGAAATCCTGGTTGAGTGCATCTACTCTACAGACCCATCTATGCCTTCAGATGGACACTTCCAAAGTTTAAATTAGCTACAGGGATCAGAGAAGCCACCTGGCCAGGACGTCTGGCCATTCTCTTCAGTTATTTCATCACTGTAACAGAGATGATGGTCAATCTCCATCCATGTGATTCTTACTTCTCTCCTTGGTTGGTTTTGAACTTGGGCAGGGAACAAGAACATTCTTTATTAGCAACCAGACACCGGCAAGAAGGAACACCTTACCAGAATGTGGCAATTTTATTTAATGCCAGTGGGATATTTAATATAATTGCAGCTGAATAGGATTAATCTTCATTTTAGGAATTATATTCATTGATTGTCCTCAGTGAGATGGAGAAAAATTTCAATATGGTAATTAGGTTACTTTTTTTCTTGGAAATTTAAATCCTCAATGTTCTTTATCTTTGTGGGGGTATTTATTCCCTATAGAATGCTATCAGAAATTTAGCCAAGGGTTTTAGTTACTTGCTCTCAAACTGCAATGGAATAACCAGGAGATGCTAAAGGATTGCAATTTTATAAGGTTCAGTCACTTCTGGTTTTACACACCACTGGACTCGGGCTAAACCTACTATGTCATGGGATTCTTCAGTTCCTGTGAGACACTAATGTAATTCTTCAGTTTTAAGATACATTTCCCCCTTATTTTAATGTTTCTGGGAGCAAGATGTCAAAAGAAACTTGTCAGTGCTTTCTTGTTATTATACCTGTGACAAATTCTAAAATTAGTGGTAAATGTAAGTTTGTGGCATGCAGCTTATGGAAATCTTTGAACTTGAACTCTCTAGGTAAAAGCTGTTCAACAATAACATTTGGTATGCTTTTCCTGATGGTTTTTGATATGTGATTTGCCTGTGTCTCCTGGCAACCTTGATTGGCTTTGATTTCTTGGGAGATTTGGGGAATAGTAAACCAATGACATGTCTAGTCAGGTAGGCCATTCTCACTAACATGAGCAGAAACTTCACCAGAGGACACATGATTATCCTTTGTTCCTAGGCTGTCCTGAATGGCTACTGGAGATACTCTAAGGAGTGAGCCCTTCTATTTGTGCCTCAGAGCCCAGGAAATTGAACTTGATTATAATTCTTCCAGGGTGAAGTAGGACTAGGACACCCAGGGTGAAGTAGGACCAGATAAGTAGTAGAGGAAAGAGGTTACTTAGACCGTCTAAATGCTAGGGGCACCTGGCTGGCTCAGTCAGTTAAGCATCTGGCTCAAGATCTCAGGGTCATGAGATTGAGCCCCGCATGGGGCTCTGTGCTGGGCATAGAGCCTGCTTGAGATTTTCTGTCTCCCTCCCCCTCCACCCTCCCCTGCTCATGCTCACTCTCTCTTTCAAATAAATACACATATATATGAACACCTAAATGCTAAAACTCAGCCTGGAAAAAGGGTCCTTGTCTAGAATGGTAGAATATGTTATAATACTGGTCTAAGAAAAAAAGAAAGCAGGAGTGATTCTATCAAAAAAAAAAAGATGGAAAATCATAAGCTGCAGCCCTTAGGAGTTTAGTGTATGTTTGTATTTGAGAATTAGCAATGATGTGGAAGCAGGCTGCTAACATCCTGAACCACACCAAATATTTCTTTACGACACCTCTATAAGAAAAAGAGTTCGTAAAGAAAAAAGATTTGGGGGGAAGATTAGATTTACTCCTTTGAGAACAGAATTCATGGCTTCATGTTGCTGGCTGGGAAATATGCTCCCCTCGTTTGAAAGTATTTATATTCAAAAGAACTTCTGTATTGGCTTTATCTTATATATAAGCCCAGGCAGAGGTGAAGGTGAATATAAACTCCAGACAAAGAGTCTGCTCTCCACTATAATCTGACCCATAGCAAGGTAAGGAGCCACATGTGAAAAAACTGCACTACACAGACCAGGGAAGGACAAACCTGGGCCAAACATCCTCCCAGCAATTGACAGAGCCCTAATTTGGAGGCCAGAATAAGAGTAGTTATTCTGCGCAGTTGTACTGTTGTATGTATAAGATGATCCCTTATCTAGTGCCTGTAGTTTCATGTTATTACTGCATAATCATAAAGTGTAAGGAGAATGCCCACTCCATCTTTCAAGGTGGTACCAACCCCTAACACAGAGGTGAACTCCCAGCAGCCATGTTTGGACCACCCGGCCACAGATGGCTGGACAAGTGTCCACCTGAGCTGATCTGATGCTGAGGACAAGGCATTCAATTTGAACTATTTCCTTGTATGATGGGACGTGAACCTTGAACCTGGAGTGTGTCTATCACAGCCTTTGAGGCAAGAAGATTCTGCAGGAGAAATGGAGGTAAAGGACCCAGAAAGAGGGAGAATATGGGGGCAAAGAGTCCTGGTGGGTCCTGGTTCTAGTCCTTCCTGGGGCCAGAGACTCAGCTCCATTAAAATTGGCTCTATAGGGCACCTCGGTGGTTTAGATGGTTGAGCATCTGCCTTCAGTGCTCGTCATGATCTCTGGTTCCTGGGATCAAGCCCTACATTGGGCTCCCAGCTAGGCAGGGAGTGTGCCTCTCCCTCTCCCTCTGCTTGTACTGTCTCTCCCAAATGAATACATAAAATCTTTTTTTTAAAAAAGTGGTTCATTAAATGGTCTTCTGTGGCACAATGGATGTCATTCCCTCTGTTTAGTTAATGCTAGCTTGAACTCATTTATAGTACTCGACACTAAGAGTCTTAAGATAGGACCATAGATTTAATATAACTTAATATACCTCATATTTCTCTTGTCTACCCATGAACCACACTGTTTCATGGCCCACCCCTGGTCCAGAGCAGGCCAAGGGGATGAAGGAATGGGAGACATAGTGTTAATATAAAGGTGGGTCTTGTGGTAGAGAAAAAGATAACTTTTAATATAAAAGAAAGAATTATGACTTCTTTCTCCCCTGCTGGCTATATTCCCAGCTTTACAGCAGTGACTTACACATGGTAAGTACTACTAAATATTTGTTCAATTGAATTTAAGTATACTGACTGAATTTAATGCCTCACACTAATGTGCAACACAAGGCATCACACTTCATGAGGTAACATTAGAGGTATTCCTTGTGAACGACGAATGAGAAAAAGATAGATGCTATTTCTGTTGTTATTTAATGCTACCCCAGAAATACTAGCCAGGATGCTAAGCAGGAAAAAGATACATAATAAAATGCTTTATAAAATTCTGGGAAGATGGGATAGATGTACTTTCCCCTATTCCTCCAGCCAAGTACAACTAAAAACACTTGACATTATATATAAAATGAACATAATACTCAAAGTGGAGCCAAATAAGCAGACTGGCTAGGGACCTTTGGGGTGACCTCTGTATTGTCCTCAAGGAACAACACAGGAGTTAGTTCTCTGGATCTTCTTCAGTCTTAAATATCTCGGACTTGTAGCTAAAGGAGATGCAACCCAGGCACACCCAACCACACAAAGAAACAAAAATCCCCCTCAAAATTCTGCTCTTTCTAGCCAAAGGACCAGGAAAGAGTCTATTGAGAAAGAAAATTTTTGGAAAATAACTATTCTACTCCAGCTAAACGCCACAGGGAAAAACTGGACCCCACCAGCCAGCAAAGGCAGAGTGTGGAACCTAGACTTTTTTTTTTTAAGATTTTATTTATTTGACAAAGAGAAACACAGTCAGAGGGGGAACACAAGCAGAGGGAGTGAGAGAGGGAGAAGCAGGCCTCCTGCCAAGCAGGGAGCCCGATGTGGGACTCGATCCCGGGTCTCCGGAATCATGACCTGGGCCGAAGGCAGTCGCTTAACCAACTAAGCCACCCAGGCGCCCCGGAACCTAGACTTTTATCTTCACCAGGCTGTAAGAAGATGACTCAAACCCCCAGTCAGGGTAATTAGAGAAGGATGAGAAGGGAGCTGGGATTTCCATCCCCATCCTGCAGTAACAAGGCAGTCTTCACTCTCCCCACAGACGTGGTGTTAGAGAGACCCAATGAAGAGACAGCACTTCCACCACTGTACAGTGGCATGAGTCTAGCCCACCCCTCCCCCTGTGAGGATAGAAATAATAAGCCACTCATATCTGCCAACCAGGGTGGTGTCAGTAAAGCCCTACTGGGGAGCCAGAACTTCTATCCCCAGCCAGCAGTAACAAGGAGCTTCTCCTCTTCCTCCAGTAGAGGCCAAGGCAGAATCTGAATTCCACCACTGCCTGGCAGCAATGAAACACAACCACTTTTTCCCTGTGGAGCAGCGTCAAGAGAAACCGGCTAAAACATAAAGGTTTCCATGAGATCCAGATTCTCATAATATAAGACCCCAAATGTCCAAGTTCCAATCAAAAATCACTCATCATACCAAGGAGCAGGAAAACCTTGACTTGAATGAAAATAGACAATCAAGATATGTCAACACCAAGGTAACAGAGATGTTATAATTCTCTAAAAAATACTTCACAGTAACTGTCATAAAATGTTTCAACATGTAGTTATGAACAAGCCTGAAACAAATGGAAAAATAGAAAATCTCAGCAAATGATAGAAGATATAAAGAAGAAGAAGGGGCGCCTAGGTGGCTCAGTCAGTTAAACAGCTGCCTTAGGCTCAGGTCATGATCTTAGCATCCTGGCTCAATGCCCCACGTTGGGCACCCTGCTCAGCAGGGAGTCTGCTTCTCCCTCTTCCTCTGCTCTTCCCCTCTGCTAGTGCACATGCTCTCTCTCTTTCTCTCTCTCAAATAAATAAATAAATAATCTTTAAAAAAAGAAGAAGAATAGGAAGCAAATGGGTGGATAGAAGATATAAAGAAGAACCTTGATAATACAGACCTGGACATTTAAAAAAAAAAACTCAATTTTTTAAAAAGTTCAACATGGAGGGGACAGAGAAAGAAAAGAGGAAAGAATCAGTAAATTTGAAATTAGAACGATAGAAATTACTCAATCTGAACAACACAGAAAAAGCAGACTTTAAAAAAAATGAGCAGAGACTCAGGTGCCTACGGTACTATAACAAAAGATTTAATATTGATGCCATCAGAATCCCAGAAGGAGGGGCAAAGAGGGTGGGGCCAAAAACTATTCAAACACATCATGTTTAAAAATTCTCCAAACTTAACAAAGACAGAAGCCTATCGATTGAAGAAGTTTTTCTTTTTTTTCTTTTTTTTTTTTTAAGATTTTATTTATTTGACAGAGAGAAACACAGCCAGAGAGGGAACACAAACAGGGGGAGTAAGAGAGGGAGAAGCAGCCTCCCTGCCGAACAGGGAGCCCGATGTGGGACTCGATCCTGGGTCTCCAGGATCATGACCTGAGCCGAAGGCAGTCGCTTAACCAACTGAGCCAACCAGGCGCCCAATTGAAGAAGTTTTTCTGATCCCGTATCTCAAACAGGGTATATTCAAAAAAATCCACGCCAAGATACAAAGTAGTCAAACTTCTTAAAGCTAAGGGCAAAGAATCTATTTTCAAAGCAGCAAGACAGCAACAGTACCTTCCTTACAGGAGAGCAGCGGTTGGGATAACTGCAGACTTCTCATCAGAAACCATGGAGACCAGAAAAAAGTGGCACAATAATTTTCAAGTGCTGAAAGAAAAGGACTTTTGTCTCAGAATTCTATATCTAGTGAACATATCCTTTAGGAATAAAGTAGAAATCAGGATATGTTCAGAAGAAGGAAAATGAAGGCAATTTATTGGCAGCAGACTACCTGCAAAGAATGGCTAATGGAAGTTCTCTCAACAGAAATTAAACTATGAAAGAAAAAAATTTGGAACATCAGGAAAGAAGAAAGAACACTAGAAAGAATAAAATATGGTTAAATATATTTCCTTCATCTCCAACATTTTCTAAATTCTGTTTGACAGTTAAAGAAATGATAATACTATCTAACATAAGTCTAAATGTATATAGAAGCAATACAGTGGGGTAAGGTAAAGGAACATAAAGGGAGATAAGATTTCTATACTTCATTCAAGCTGTTAAAATGTCAACACCAGTAGACTGTGATAAGATATGTCTATATAACGGACCATCTAGAGCAACCACTAAGAAAATTACACAAAGAAATACAGTGGAAAACACTATAGATAGATTAAAATGAAATTCTTAAAAAAATAGGAAGGCAGGAAAAATAAAACAAAAAAACCAGAAGGAATAAACAGGAAAACAGGAAACAAAAAAATAAAATAGTAGATTTAAGCCCTAAGATATCAATAATCACATTTAAGGTAAATAGCCGAAATACACCAACTAAAAGACAGATTGGCAGAGTGGATTGAAAAACATGACCCAAGTATATATTATATATACTATTAGAAACTCATTTCAAATAATAATGATTGCCTGACTTCATTCAAGCTCCTATAACAAAATACCATAGAACAGATGATTTATAAACAATGAATATTTATTTCTTATAGTTCTGGAGACTGGGAAGTCGAAGATCAAGGCACTCCAAATTTGATATCTGGTGACAGCCCACTTCCTAGTTCATAGATGGTCATCTTTTCACTAACTTCATATGGCTGAATGTGCAAAAGTTCTCTCTGGGGCCTTTTTATAAAATCCCATTCATGAGACAGAGCCCTCATGACCTAATCATCTCCCAAAGGTCCCCACCTCCAAATGCCAACATATTGGGGATTGGTTATAACATGATTATGGTTGGGGTGAGGGGCAGGGAAACACAAACATTTAGTCTTAGCAATGATGTAGATAGCTAGGTTAAAAGTAAAAAGATGGAAAAAGCAAAAGAAAACAGGAGTGGATATACTAATATCAGATAAAGCAGACTCCAGGCAAAGAAAACTACCACAGGAAAAGAGGTTAATACATAATGAGAAATGGGTCAACCCATTTAGAAGACGGCAATCCTGGTTATATATGCACCAAATAAAAGAGCTGCAGAATATAGGACTTCCTCAACTTATGATGGGTGTATGTCCCAATAACCCTATCCTAGCTGTAAATATTGTAAGTCAAAAATGTATTTGATACACCTAACCTATTGGACATCATTACCTAGCCTAGGTACCATCATCATGCTCAGAATATTCACATTAACCTACAGTAATGGGAAGCCTATTTTATAACAAAGTACTGAGTATCTCATGTAAGTTAAAGTCAGGAGAGAACATTATGCTACATATTGTTATCCAGGGGGGAAAAATCAAAATTCAAAATTTGAAGTATGGTTTCTACTGGATGTGTATTACTTTTGCACCATCATAAAGTCAAAAAATCAGAAGTGGAACCATCAGAAGTCAGGACCATCTCTATGTAAGGCAAAACCCAATAGAAACAGAAGAATAAAAAGACAAACTTACAATTATACTGAGACCTCAACATCTCTCTCTCTCAGCAATTAATGGAAACTAAGCAGAAAATCAACAGGATATAAGCAACAATACCATCAACCAACAGAATCTAATCAAAATCATAGAATATTGCATCCACCAATGGCAGAATACATATTTTGGTTATTTTCAAGGGTCCATGGTACATAGACTAAATAAACCATATTCTGGGCCATAAAACACATTTTAACAAATTTGAAAGAATTTGAACCACATAGGGAGAGTTCTCTGACCACAGTGAGATCAAGCTGGAAATCAGTAACAGAAGGATGATAGGAAAACTAAATGACAAATTTCTGAATATCCCACGGGTCAAAAGAGAAGTCTCAGTAGAAATCAGAATCAACTATAAGAGAAGTGTTAATACTTATAACAAAGTTCTGCAGTGGCTAGTTACAAAATAAATACATAAAAAGCAATAACAACATTCAATTAAAATATGATGGCAAAATTATCCTGTCCACAGTAACAATAAACAGATAAAAAATCTACACATATACTTGAGAGCAATGTGCTAGAGTTATATGGGGAAAAAAACATAACTTCACTGAGGACTGAAACTTGTCGATACAGACAAGCTTACTGTAAAATTTGTATGGAAAGGTAAAAGAACTAGCTAAAACAGTTCAAAAAAGAAGGAAGCAGGAAGAATATGTCTACTCAAGTTAAGACTTATTATACAGCTACAGAAATCAATACTGTATATTGATTTATATACTATTATTATACTATTTATATACTATACTGTATACTATTTTCTGTATTCTTGGGTGATTTAATATTGGAAGAAGTACATTGATCATCAGGTAAGTTTACAAATATAAAACAATTCCAATAAAATCCTTATGAAATCCACCTGGGAAAAGAAATACCTGATTCAGTCAAGAAAAGTTTACAGAAGAAAGGTAATGGGGTGAGACTTAACCATACCAGTTACTATATGACACGTATCATATAGTTTCAATAATCAGTGGATTAGACAGCCAGGCTAGTGGAAGAGAAAGTTCATAATCAGATCTGTGTCTATATGCCAATTTAGTATGAGTTTACGTATGGAAGCATATGTCCCATATGTGTTGACTGATTTTCTAGTTGTTTGTGTCAGGAGGAAAACTGAGCCCTGCATTTCCCATATGCCAGAGACAGACATCCCCAGCTGCTTCCAGGGAATAGACTGTAGGGCACCCAGGCCATAAAGGGGACACAGCAATGAGACTCTACAGGAATCCAGACAAGAGCTGTGGTTTGGAACAAGAATGGCAGAGCTCTGTGAAACATGTTTGGATTTGGGTGGATTTTGAAAAAAGAATCAATAGATGTTGCTAACGGATTTAGATTATAGGGAAACCCCAGGATTCCCTAATAAACAGTAAACCAAAAAAGAAAAAAAAAGAAAAAAAAAAGAAAACAGTAAACCAGAATGGTAATAGAGAAGGAGTGGATTCCAGAATGAACAAGCAACTGGAAAAATAAAGTCCTGAGCTGGACCAGCCTGGAGAAGGTAGAGAGTCTAGGGTGGTTCCAACTGATGCGTATTTGACATCCAAATGAAGATAAGCAGAAGATGCAGAACATGCTTATGAACGTACACATCCATGGTTTTCAAATTTTCCATAACAAATCATACTATTCTTAACCATTTATCACTATTATTATTTAATTTATTGCTATAGTTATTTAATTATGTATTTATTAAATATAATAATATTTCCTTATTGCTATTTAATAATTATTTAATCCAAAAAAGTGATTGAAAAAGCCACTGGCGGGCTCCTGGGTGGCTCGGTGGGTTGAAGCCTCTGCTTTCGGCTCAGGTCGTGATCTCAGGGTCCTGGGATTGAGGCCCCGCATAGGGCTCTCTGTTTGGCGGGGAGCCTGCTTCCTCCTCTCTCTCTGCCTGCCTCTCTGTCTACTTGTGATCTCTCTCTCATGTCAAGTAAATAAATAAAATCTTTAAAAAAAAAAAAAAAGAAAAGAAAAAGCCACTGGCTATATTTCACTGAATCCAGAACCTCAGAGAACCTCAGAATCCTCTGCATTTCTAAGGTAGCAGATTTGCCCTCTCAGCCATTCAAAGGAGATTAAGAAATGCATGTGAGTCTCCTTGAGGAGGCATAGTCAGTCAGGGAGATGACTCCCAGGAGCCATGGAAAAATCTTCTGCAGAAAGAAGAGCGGGCCCAACCTTCACATCACCCCCACAGTGACATAACCAAACCGCCCCTGCAGCAAGATCCAGCCCTAAGATGGAGGAAGATCTTTCGTCACTGCCCAAGAGGACAAAATGGCTGCTTAAAAGTGGTGAAGATTTAGACCAGATCTCCGGGGAAGGAAGTGGGTTGAATCCCACAAACATTGATGGAGCACTTGCTCCTTGCCTGGCGTAAGAGACACAAACAGGAACCTAACGGAGAGTCTGCAGTGCAGCAGGAAGAAAAATTAACGTCATGAGCAAGAAGGGAAAGGAAAGGAATGAAAATTTATTAGCAACCTCTCAGTTGCTGCTGATTTCCTTCCCACTAGGCTGTGAGACAGATGTCCAAGCTTGCAGAGGAGGATGTGGCAAACATCCAAGCACAAATGCCTAGATTCAGGGACTAGTCCAAAACTTTCAACAACAGACTGCGGAGAGCATCTCGGCCAATCACCATCCCAGGCAGAGGATGGGCAAATCCAGTGAGAAATGGACTTACAC
>PITA01034797.1:0-11191 GCA_004023965.1 Spilogale gracilis
TTACTTGTGGTGCATGAGGGGAAACCTGGAAGACAGTGGGAGAAGGAAAGTAAATGGGAAGTAGGGTAATTCAGGGAGAGAAACGAAACAAGAGACTTGGACACAGAAACAAACTGAGGGATTTGGAGGGAGGGGGGTGGAAGGATAGGAGAGCCTGATGGTGGGTACTGGGGTCACCTATTGTGTGGAGCACTGGGTGTGGGGAATGGGGAATGAATCTTGGAACACTAGAAAAAAAATTTAAGTAAAAATAAAAAAATAAATAAATAAATTCAAAAGGTTATATAACAAAAAAAAAAAGAAAATTTGTTCTTCAGGGACTAAATATTAGAGCAAACAGCTCAAATTCATTTTCATAGCTTGCCGCTTTCACAGGTAGAAAAAAGGAATAACATAACTTTCTATATTATTTTCCTTTTGTAAAAGCAGGCAGATAGAGCTGAGTGGACACTTAATTATCCCGCTGGGAAGTGTAGCAGAGCCATATCAATCATTTGGAGGCTCCCAGATGACAAGGCCAGACTAATGACTCAACATATTTGACAACTCGCAAATGGCAGGCTTGCCAAAACGAAGGGCTTGAAACATCACAGAAGATCCAAAGTAAATCTTTGAGACAGCTCCAAATCCAAGTTCATCCATTACCGGCCACACCTACTAAAGCTATTGTTATCACCAGGAGTGCCCTGCTAGGAAAGAAGGACAGACTGCAACAAGTATGTTACTGGAATGGAGCACAATGGTTACTTTCTAGGGCAAATTGATTAGTAATTACAATACACAACTCTACAACCTCACCACCTTACCTCACTCATGCACCTGCATTTTTACATAGTTGACAATTATGTAATCTCTACTCACAAACTTTATGAAGGAAGAATTGTGTACTAAACATCACTTTGTCTTAAGGTTACAAAGGTGACCTTGAATCTCAGTGATGGAGACAGATCTTTGTCTCCCCCAAGAGAGTGCCATTATGTGCAAGTGCTATAGGAAAAGAAAACTGTAGAACTTAATTCTCCCAGGAAATGACGGGAAGTATATGAAAGGTTTCTTAAAGGAAATATGAGCTGAGCCTTGATAGATGGGCAGAAGTTGGAAAATAAAGGGGGAAGTGAATTTCAGACAGAAAACATGAATTATGCAAAGATAGGCAACACCAAGGAACTGCAAAGACACATTCACCCTTTATTTTCAGTCATGCTTCTCAAATTCTCATAGGAAGACTTACTTTCTGAAACGCTAGAAGTTGCTGCCGTGGCATTAGGGTGAAGCATGATAGCTAGAAACAGGACAAAGCTGAAGAAGTATTTAACTCAATTTTTCTCACCATGAAGTTTCTGGACATTAGATCATATGTAGTGGCTATTAAAAAGTGAAGGCTTGTGGTCCCTTGATTGAGGAACACGGACAGAATGTTTGCCGGGAATGAGCTGTTCCACTCTTTGAATCTTGCAGGAAATATTTCTTCTATGGTGTTCCTTCTACCTCAGCCTTCACCTGTCTGCTCCTGCATTTGCATAGGAGCCTCATATTATAACTGTGTTCATCCTCTGGCCAGCACTGTCTGTATTATTGTTGAAAATGAAAGCAAAGGCACCTGGGTAGCTCAGTCAGTTGAGTATCTGCCTTCAGCTCAGGTCATAATCCCAGAGTCCTGGGATGGGGTCCCACATCATGCTCCTTGCTCATCAGAGAGCCTGCTTCTCCTTCCGCCTGCCGTTGCCCCTGCTTGTGTGCTCTCTCTCTTTCTTTAAAATAAATAAGTAAAATCAGGACGGAAGGAAGGAAGGAAGGAAGGAAGGAAGGAAGGAAGGAAGGAAGGAAGGAAGGAAGGAAGGGAGGGAGGAAGGAAGGGAGGAAGGAAGGAAAAAAGGAAAGACGGATGGACAAATGACAAAGTCATCCAAGTAAAGGAGTCCCTAGGACTATTGATGGTCTGTGTGTATTCAGTGGTAAAAGTAATCTGTCCTTTTGATTTCCGGTAGCCTAAGGAACCTGGACAGACACAGCAGTGACAATAAGCCTAGAAATATTTCTTAGAAAAAAGGTAAAAATAAAATAAAAATTTAAAAATACACCTCAGTCATTGTAAGTGATTTTTGGCCCACCAAGCTCTAGTAAAAATAGTGAGATGTGTTACAAAGAACAAATTAATTCCATCTTGCAGGCTACTAGGGTGCAAGATTCTAAAGCAATCTGATCTAAGATTCTAAAGCATAACATTGTCTGAAAATGGTGATAATTTATTTCTAACTTTTTTGTACCAAGGTTTTATGAGCCCCAGTATATATATGACCCTTAGGAAGACTCCATGAGGTGAGGAAGTATAGATGGACCCAGTATCACTCATTAAAAACTAGTTCTAGGGACGCCTGGGTGGCTCAGTTGGTTAAGCGACTGCCTTCAGCTCAGGTCATGATCCCGGAGACTCGGGATCGAGTCCCACATCGGGCTCCCTGCTCGGCAGGAAGCCTGCTTCTCCCTCTCTCACTCCCCCTGCTTGTGTTCCCTCTCTCACTGTGTTTCTCTCTGTCAAATAAATAAAATCTTTAAAAACAAACAAACAAAACAAAACAAAACAAAAACTAGTTCTAGCATAAAAGAAGGGATTCTTCATTTATTACGAAAATAAGATAGTTTGATAGTTTTTCATGTTGGACGAACATACACTGACCGATGTTAACACATTATTTGCCTAAATACGCCCTTTGCCCATGCATAAAACCTTTCAAATTTTCCTAAGGAAAATAGACTTCTAGTTCAAAAGGACCATCAATGGAATTTGAAAATCCAAACATAAGGTTGTCTCCATGTACAGTAAGGACTAGAGAGACTTAAAGAACTAATTATTGTTCAAGAAGGTGACATTCGGGTAGCGCCTGGGTGGCTCAGTTGGTTAAGCGACTGCCTTCAGCTCGGGTCATGATCCCGGAGACCCAGGATCAAGCCCCACATTGGGCTCCCTGCTCCATGGGAAGCCTGCTTCTCCCTCTCTCACTCCCCCTGCTTGTGTTCCTCTGTAGTTGTGTTTCTCTCTTCTCTCTGTCAAATAAACAAAATCTTTAAAAAAAAAAAAAAAAAAAGGTGACATTCGTCCAACCCAGAAAAGCAAAGCTGATCACACTATTTTATCTCCAACAGATGGCTTACAACCAGGCCAGTGAGTGCTGGCTGCAACCTTATGGAGAATTGGGCTAAAAGCACAACAAAACTGTGTCTGGGCCCAACAATGACTGCCACGGGGTGCAGGAAACTCACACATTTGCTGTCCCTAAACTAACCTTAAGCTAAGCCATCCCTAAGCTAACATTTCCCCTTGTCTAGATTGTCTTCAAATTAATGCCCTCTTTAGCTTCTTTCTCTTTCTGAGTTTTGCTACTCATCAGATGGTGAGGCAGTGCTGTTTAATAACTCCCCAAAGTGAAAGTTCCCAAGGACACAGACATTGAAGACATTTGAGAGTTTGGTACAGTGTATGCCATTTAGTGGATACTGAAGAAAAATTTTGCTTTCCACCAAAAGTCAACCATCGGACTCCGGAATATGATAGCAAGAATGTTACAAAGCTCGTAATGATTATTACAAGATACAGGCGACGATACAGAAGCTAACAGTTCACGATACAGAAGCCAGGTTAGCAAGAATCTGGACTTAAACATACAAACAAATAAAAGAATTAAATGTAGAACATAATTTGGTAAAGGGTGCCTGGGTGGCTCCATTGGTTAAGCGTCCAGCTCTTGGTTTCGACTCAGGTCATGATCTCAGGGTCGTGAGATCGAGTCCTATGTGGGACTCCAAGCTGGGTGTGGAGCCTGCTTAAGATTCTCTCTCTCTCTCTGCCCCAGCCCCCACCCATGTGTGTATACTCTCTCTCTCTCAAATAAATAAATAAATCTTTAAAAACAAAGGAAAACAATTTGATTAATATTAAAGAAATGAAGAAGAGGAACTGAGGTTTGTGGTATGCCTTCAGGATTTTCATGCAAACTATCTCACGTAATTGTCAGTAGTAATAGCTAGTGACAGTTTATGGTGTGCCAGATGGCTAGTTTCAGTGCTCTATTATCATTAAGTCCTTCAGTAGTCATTTGGCTTCCACAGTTCTATGCAGAAGTTCTATAACTATCCCATTTACAACTGATAAAACTGAGCTACAAGACAACTAAGTAATCTGCCCGAGATTGCTCAATTAAGTGACACGGCTGGGTTGTGAAGGCGGGCAATCTGAAGTCAGAGCCAATACTCCAAAGCCCTTAACAGAGCTATTTTTCAGATGAGGACCCTGAGGCTTGGAAGAGTGGTGTATCCTAGGAGCTACAGACAAGGGCGCTCAGAACTGAAACTTGGGCCCTGCTGCACTCCAGCACCCATATTCAGTATATCACTCCACACTGTGGAGATGAAAGTGGTTTAAGTATTTAATTACATTATACAATATACATTGCTTAAAGGAGGATGAAAATATAAGACCCTGTATTAGATTTTTTTGTCTTATTAAGCTTCATTCTACAACCAATCAGTGAGTAATGAGTAATGGAAACTCTCTTCTAGTCCAAAGGACAATATAGACTTTTATCGGCTGGAGGCCAAACCCTAAGTGGCTTTCTCTATGACTCCAGTCAATTAAGAGTGCTTACGACAATAAAATGAAATGGAAAACAACAACAACAGAACAACAAGAAACACTTTGAAGAAATAAAATAAATGCAATAGTTTTCTTTTAAAAAGGGGGTAGAGCAAGCTGAGCAGAGAGGATGAAGAAAGAGGCTCAGTGGAGACTTTTATGGCTCTATTATTTTACCTTTGATATAGGGAATGGAAAGGATTAAGGGCATGTTCAGTTCAGCCTCTCAAACACAAGTAAACACCAGGCAATAGAATCTGAAAATAAGTGAAAGCAATCAAAAGAACAAATGAGAAGTAAGCAAGCAGAAAGGGGCAGAATTAGAGGAAGAAGGGTTATTTAGCTAAATTGAATATGTTCCCAGTCACACAATGGTATCCTGACATATAATTTTCTTATTCAGAAGTGTTTTCACAACAGCTACATTATAAAGTAAAATGCATCATTCTTTGAACAACTGAGGCTGAGTCTCTTTCCAGTTAATTCCTTCCCTATTGTGCCTGGGTCACAAGAACATGTTGACATCCCCCAGCTCTCATTTCTTGACTATGTCATCTAGATCCCCACTAAAATTTCATTTTCATAAACAATCAATCAACAACAACAACATAACCACAGGGAGTCGACTCTGAATTTTGTTAATCATATGTTGTGAGTGTAGAAATCAACATTACTGCAGTTCTCTCACTTTCTCAGCCAAGCCTGTCATGCTTTAGGACTCAAGAACTATTCACAGGGGCAGAAAGGCCAACACCATCCAGGGAAGAAACGTGTCTCAAGGCTACCAGCATTTTTACTGTTGTCAAACCAAAACGAACCAACCTTTTAGAATTCCTCATTAAAAAAAAAAAAAAAAAATGGACAGCTAATTAAGGACAGCTATTGCCCAGGACACAATCTTCACAAAGAAGAGAGTGCCCCCAAGAAGGAATGTTTAATACAGGGTTCTCCATGTTTTTTGTTATATCAAGAGTGACAAAGACATTTCAGAAA
Organism: Spilogale gracilis; assembly: GCA_004023965.1. Taxonomy (NCBI): domain Eukaryota; kingdom Metazoa; phylum Chordata; class Mammalia; order Carnivora; family Mephitidae; genus Spilogale; species Spilogale gracilis. The sequence continues at coordinate 5,624 of PITA01034797.1, forward strand.
ACTACAAACTCTGTCTTGTGCACTTATTATGTGCAGGTTTGCAGGCTTTGGACATATGGGATTGGAACTTAGGGAGATTTTTATCCTTATCTTTAACTGGAAGTGTTTCTTTTGGGTTATTTGCTAATGAGGCAGTTGCATGACATGTGCTTAGAGCAGAAGTAGAACCCATGCTCTGGAGTTTGGTGAAGTCATTATGACCTTAATAAAAGGATAGCTTCCCCACAGAGCTCAGGAACAGGGCTGCAAAACATGTAAAGTTGAACAGGTCCTTCATCAGTGCTTATTCCGAGTCGGAAATGACCAGGCTTAAACAACCACTAAAACAAATAAGCATTTGTTTTAATACCACTAAACATGACCCATCATTCTACTCTTGTATTTTAAAATGAAAGTGTTGTTGGGTCTGATGTACTGACTCTCATCCAAATATAGTATTGGGGAGATATTTTCAGGTTGCATTTCTGCCCCAGTAGTTAGTTGTTTGAGTCCTGGATCCCTGCCTCATGGCTGCACACATCTTGTCACAGCCAGGCTGGCCCCTTAACATCAGCAACCTCACTAACTTTGAGTCTCTACCATGTCTCTTAGCTCACATTCCTAAATGAAAAGAAAGAATGCAGTGAACACCACAGCCCCAACCCTACATGCTGAGCTTCTGTCCTGCCTCTGGATATGCCAGGAATAGAGCCTTTTTTTAATAAGATGGTTTCATATTTTCTTTTTTCCCTACTGACATCCTTAAAAATTGAAAAAAGAATCAAGATATTCTAATTCTTGCCTTAGCTTCCATAAAAGTCAGGGAGAAGTTGAAGACCTAGATTAAAATTATGTGCAAATAATGACAAATCCCCACGTTAATTTTTTTTTCTAATACCAATATAGTCTATGTTAAAAGTAATTCAACACAGATCATAGTAACTCAGCTAAAATGTTCTGGTGTGCTTCTCTTTTGGCAGTAAGAACATATGTGTGTTTTATGGACACTGAGAAATGTGGACTATAAAAGATGTGTTATTCATTCATTCATTTCTTCATTCATGAATACATAATCCCTTCTAAGTGCCAGACACTGTTATAGGGGTAGAGCACCACAGTGGGCAAAACAAATTCCTTGGCCTCCTGAAGCGCACATTCTAATGGTGGAAGACAGAGTACAATCAGATAAACAGGCAAAAGATACAGTATGGTAGACTACTATAATTCTTAAGGGAAAAAATAAAAGAGGAAAATAAAGGTAGTATTTGAAGGAATGATTTGAAATTGGAGTATGTTTTCTTCTAAACATTCACTAATTGCTTACATTTATAGTATAATATTCATTTAGAGACATCCTTTAACAAACTGACCGTGTATTCTTTCCATCTTCATGCCATATGCTGTGGGAAATTTTGAAGTCCCATAGAGATCAAAGATGCAAAATAAGTTTATAAGCAGAAAGTCACATGCTCCAAACTGCTGAAAAATCAAGAGACTCCTGAAAACAAAGTTTTTCCTACTCTGTTGATCTGTGGATTCTACTAAGGGACAATCCTTTGAAGCCACATACAGTATCAATTTGCAAGGGATGAAACAATTGGGCCTAAAGTTTGGAAGAATTTTCAGACTTCCAATTAACTTTAATTGCTCAAGAAATTTTCACCACTAAGTACTAACCTTTGATAACTAAAATTACAATCTGAGTTTCCCTCTGTATTAACAGCAAAAATCTAAAGAAACTCATTCCTTACAGAGACAGATGGTTTTAAATCAAGAGTTGCAGAGGCATGATAACAGGATATTTCCATTTTGTTCTTGATTTGTAACTAAATCCTAGAACTGAAAATAGGGTGCTGTATACTCCATTTTCTAAAGAGAACCACCAGAAATGGGGCCACGGATCTCCCCTCAGGATTTTCCAAAGGATAGCACAACCAAGTATGGTCACCTAACACTATAACCCTCCACTCCCAAATCCATAAAATGAGAGTGCCAGAAAATAGAAGAACATGCCTTGGAGTTCAGAGGCCTGCAAGTTCAGAGGCCTGCAAGTTCTATTGCCTGGTGACTATTCCCTTTTTTCCCCAGGAGCTTCCTTCTCCCAAAGGGCAAAAGTGTAAAGACTCTGAGTGATTCCATCAAAGTAAAACTGTCATCCCATTCTCCTGTTGGTTATCTGCTGAGGCAGTAGGACAGGCTGATCTTCCTTTGAATCCACGCAAACAAAAGGAAAAAGAGTTGGAAAGAGAGGCAGCCACAGGGCAGCCTGCACTGCCCCTTGAGTTCTGGGAGGGGTAGCTGGGCTTTAAAAGCTTTCCTGGGGCTTCTTCCAAGGATGCTCAGTTGTATAGTCAAGTGATCTCAGCAGCAGGAGGCTGTGAGGGAGACACTTAACAGAAAGAGTGTGGAAGAGATTGGCCAGACCTGGATTCCCCGTGTCAGGGATTATGCATAGGGAAATGTTTATAGGATCTGTCACCCATGACTGAGCCTGGCTTTGAATCTTGCCCCACCAAGGGCAATGTTAATCAGAGGCGTCATAACCAAGTAGGAGAGATCCACAAAATGAAGAAAGCTAAATTAGTGAGATGCTGGCCCTGTTGCTGTTACCTCTCTCTTCTTCCCACTCCAGCACAGTCAGTGGAACCTAGAAGAAGCGGAAGCCCAGAAGTTTTAATCAAGGTATGTGAGGGGGACTTGCCTGAGCATTAATACCTAAAAATAACTCAAGAATTATAATATATGTCCAAGGTGCCAATAAAGAACCCACCACTCCATAGAAAAAGTGATTCCACATTTTGTAATTAAAGTGGAGGCTTGGAAAAAACTTATTCACCAATGAAAATATGTAAACAGTTGCAAGAAGATATGAAATAGAGATGTGCCCTTTGGTTTAAAAACCAGAGCAACATAAGTGCCTCACTCATAGGTGGTACTCATAATGTTTTTTGTTGAAAGAATCCATGGATAGGGATGCCTGGGTGGCTCAGTCGGTTAAGTGTCTTCAGCTCAGGTCATGATCTCAAGGTCCTGGGATGGAGTCCCGTGTCTGGTTCCTTGCTTAGTAGGGAGTCTGCTTCTCCCTCTGTCTGCCGCTGCCCCTGCTTGTGCTCTCTCTCCCCCTCTCTCTTTTCTCTAACAAATAAATCAATAAAATCTTTAAAAAAAAAAAATCCGTGGATAGGTTAATTTCATCTAAGTAAAATAAACTAACAACTGCAGTTGAATAAACATACAGTAGGCGCTCCAATTTATGTTGTCTGTACAGTCTGACCCTTCCATCCACAATCCCAATAAATTGCAAATATGCACTGAGAAGTCACAGCTTTCTTTTTAATTGATGAATTTAGCATTTAAAGTAGATCTTTTCCAGAATAGCTGTTAGTAGCTGGAAAAGCATTGGTGGAATAAATCATCTTTTCCAAGCAACCCTCAGATCATAACTAGCCATCTCTCTCATACAATAACCAGTTTTTTTTCCAGTCAAGTGCAGAAGTGTGTCTGTTAATATAAACACTGAGTGACCTTTCTGAGTTTTCTGAAATACTCTTTGATGCGTCTCGTGATGATGAACCTTTAATTTCAGTAGGGCAGCTACATTCGGTAATACCATCTCTATAAAGAAATTTCAAGTAGGTATAATCTAACTCCACACCCATTACCTTACAATTCCAAATCATGAAACACAGCTACATGATTTGCCCAAGATGGTATAGCTGGGCAGTGAGAAAATTGGGACTATAGCCTCCAACTTAGACCAGCACTCCCCAGTGCAAAGCCAGTGCGGGTGACCTGGCCAGATCAAACAGCTTCTATGTTAAAACTGCTAGTTAAATGCCCACCCTTTTGGGGTTCTTTAAACTCACATTAAAAAATCATGACAGCTCTCTCAAGCGATATTAATCACAGAATCTCACTTAGACTAAATGATATGAAAAAGAATGAATATTCTGGTACCTCTTTTCCAATTTTAATTAAAGCAAATTGTAGATGTCTTGTAAGCGACCATCCACAGGCCCCTCTTTAGTTTTCACTCCATGATTTAATATTCCTGGATAAAGGATGCTCCCCAAAAGATCCAAATTATTACAATCTGTTCTTGAGAGCAGGGGGGAATAAAAAGTGATTGAGGCAACTGTGCCTTTTTTGTTTTTAAGTGCCAGAAGAGTGTTTAGAGAGGGGAGAGTTTGGAAAGCTATTTATCATGCTCCATTACTATACTGATTAGCAGAATGAAAAAAGCCCAGCATGGAGCTAATTCTTCTGGCTTCTCGCACACAAAATCATCAGGTTGCTTTCACCTTGTTTTTCTAAGGTTTTCAAACCAGATTTCATCAAGCTCTATGTAGTTCCTAATCCCCTACAGCACATACCAACATAAATAAATAAACTCCTGCAGACACCCACAGCTTACAAAGAGAAAGATTTGAATTAAAGCTTTGCCTTAAATCAAAGGCAATCGGGGGAATTACTGCCACAACTGAGATAAGAAAGTGCATCAGCGGTTCTGCTAATAGAAGCTGTGTGCTTCCACTGGCTGGTGACCCTCCTGTCTCATTTCCCCCCAATTAAGCTTCTTTGGACAGAGACAATGGCTTTCTAAAAGAAAACACAGTTTAGGAAGCCATGGTTACCTTAACAACTAGCCCAATAAGGTTTCCTTCCTTTAGCAGAAGGATTTAAAAGTTTAAGAAGCTCAAACATTACATTTAGACCCTGAAACTAAAAGAGAAGATCAAAAGAGTTTAAAAGTTAATAATGGTGAGGGCCTTAATCACAATGTACTCAGAAGTCATTTTAACACTAAATTCAACACTGAAAATAGTAGCTAGTTAGGTGAGGACAAGTGGCATGAAGCCAGAAGACAGGTGCTGTTAACAACATCTCAACAAGCAAGCTGGAAGAACTACTTTCAACTTTCTGTAATCCATCCCTGAGTATGACCTGGACGAGCAGAGGAAGGAGCTTATAAAAGCAGATGTGCAAAAAAAAAAAAAAGAAGAAAGAAAGAAAGAAAAAGCAGATGTGCAACTGAAGCAAAGTTCTAGAGTTGGAATAAAGATTGGGCTTTATCTATACTTTCAATGCCATTCCGATCAAAATTCCACCAACATTCTTCAAAACGCTGGAACAAACAATCCTAAAATTTATATGGAACCAAAAAAGACCCTGAATCACTAAGGAATTGCTGAAGAAGAAAAGCAAAGCTGGGGGCATCTCATTACCTGACTTCAGGCTTTATTACAAAGCTGTGATTACCAAGACAGCATGGTACTGGCACAAAAACAGAGAAATAGACCAATGGAACAGAGTGGAGAGTCCAGATATGGACCCACAAATCTTAGGTCAAATAATCTTTGACAAAGCAAGAAAAAATATCCAGTGGAAAAAAGACAGTCTCTTCAATAAATGGTGCTGGGGAAATTGGACAGCTACGTATAGAAGAATGAAACTAGACCATTCTCTTACACCACACACAAAGGCAAACTTGAAATGGATGAAAGACCTCAACGTGAGGCAGGAATCCATCAAAATCCTGGAAGAGAACATAGGCAGTAACCTCTTTGACATCGGCCACAGCAACTTCTT
>PITA01034798.1:0-11208 GCA_004023965.1 Spilogale gracilis
GTGCAATTGCAGGATCATAGGGTAGCTCTATTTTTAATTTTTTAAGGAATCTCCACACTGTTTTCCAAAGCGGCTGCACCAGCTTGCATTCCCACCAACCGTGTAAGAGAGTTCCCCTTTCTCCGCAGCCTCTCCAACACTTGTTGTTTCCTGTCTTGTTAATTTTGGCCATTCTGACTGGTGTAAGGTGGTATCTCAGCGTGGTTTTGATTTGAATTTCCCTGATAGCTAGTGACGCTGAACATTTTTTCATGTGTCTGTTAGCCATTTGTATATCTTCTATGGAGAAGTGCCTCTTCATGTCTCTTGCCCATTTTTTGATGTGTTCATCTTTTTTTTGGATGTTGAGTTTGAATAGCTATTTATAGATCTTGGATACCAGCCCTCTGTCTGTAGTGTCATTTGCAAATATCTTCTCCCATTCTGAGGGTTGCCTCTTTGTTTTGTTGACTGTTTCCTTTGCTGTACAGAAGTTTTTTATTTTGATGAAGTCCCAGAAGTTCATTTTTGCTTTTGTCTCCTTTGCCTTTGGAGACGCGTCTTGAAAGAAGTTGCTGTGGCCGATGTCAAAGAGGTTACTGCCTATGTTCTCTTCCAGGATTTTGATGGATTCCTGCCTCATGTTGAGGTCTTTCATCCATTTCGAGTTTGCCTTTGTGTGTGGTGTAAGAGAATGGTCTAGTTTCATTCTTCTATAGTAGCTGTCCTGTTTTCCTAGCACCATTTATTGAAGAGACTGTCTTTTTTCCACTGGATATTTTTTCCTGCTTTGTCAAAGATGATTTGCCCATAGATTTGTGGGCCTATATCTGGACTCTCCACTCTGTTCCATTGGTCTATTTCTCTGTTTTTGTGCCAGTACCATGCTGTCTTGGTAATCACAGCTTTGTAATAAAGCCTGAAGTCAGGAAACAAGATGCCCCCAGCTTTGCTTTTCTTCTTCAGCAATTCCTTAGCAATTCAGGGTCTTTTTTGGTTCCATATAAATTTTAGGATTGCTTGTTCCAATGCTTTGAAGAATGTTGGTGGAATTTTGATCGGAATGGCATTGAAAGTATAGGGTGCTCTGGGCAGTATATACATTTTGACAATGTTTATTCTTCCGATCCATGAGCATGGAATGGTCTTCCATCTTTTTGTGTCTTCTTCAATTTCTTTCATGAGTGTTCTATAGTTCCTCAAGTACAGATCCTTGACTTCTTTGGTTAGGTTTGTTCCTAAGTATCTTATAGTTTTTGGTGCTATAGTAAACAGAATTGATTCTCTGATTTCCCTTTCTATTTTTTCATTGATAGTGTAAACCCCATTTTACATTTACACCACATCAAGGTAGTAGGTAGTGCCATGTGCATCTGCGTCTAGTTTGCATGGTGAGGGATAAAGAGGCCTATTACTCTAAGTTCCGTATAAGAGAGCATCTAACATTTCTTTTTTTTTTTTTAAGATTTTATTTATTTATTTGACACAGAGAGATCACAAGTAGGCAGAGAGGCAGGCAGAGAGAGAGGAGGAAGCAGACTCCCTGCTGAGCAGAGAGCCCTACACGGGCCTCGATCCCAGAACCCTGATATCATGACCTGAGCCGAAGGCAGAGGCTTTAACCCACTGAGCCATGCAGGCATTAATCTCACATTTCTTCAATGGTAAAAGAAAGAGAGACAAAATCTTAAACACATAATACCCATAAATAGTCTGTTTTTTAGACTTTTGGGATAGGCTGATAAGGTGGAGTAAAGGACACCTTGATGAATCTCTTCAAAATATGGCAATATCTTTTTATTGATAATATACTAAAGCTTTTTTTGCATACAGCTGGACTGATGTCTTAAAATTAGGAAAGTAATATTGAACATAGAAATCAGAGTAAAACCCAATATTTCAGACAGAATGTTAATATACTAGCAGAAGTCTTTCAAGACTTTTTACATTTTTTTATATTTCGTAGAGAATGCTATCAGCACACTTTTGTAACCTTTTCACTAAATATAAGTATGTTTATCTTTTCCTTAGAAGCATCGTTTGTAAAGTAGACATTGTCTTATCACATAGAGAACACTTAGCATAGGAACAATTAATTTCTCAAAAGTTTTAGTATAGTCTATCACAGTCAGTAATTATTGGCATTTTAAGCTATAGAATAATTAGCCAAAAAATCTCATTTTATTTCGTATTCCTCAAATGATTTATTTAAGTGAACTATATGTAATGGAGAAAATAGGTTGGTTTGAGAGATGCTTGTAACTATCTCTGCAGTGGGTATTTACACAGGAAAACATATTAATTTAGCTTTCCAACAAAGGGAAATATTTCCTTTTGACTGAAGTTTGCCTCTTGAGACCAAATGTCACTGCTTTACTGCAGTCTAAACATCTACAGATCTCTGACAAGCAAATAGACAGTCTCACTTAATGTTACAGATCTCTTGTGATTTTCATCATCACAACTCTTATAGAAAAATTGAATAAATCTACCCATCATTTTACGTTACATTACAGACTGATTTTTGAGTTCAAAACGTGAAAAAATATATGAACTGTTTGACGAATCTCTTTGAAAGGCAATAATGGAATCCAAATCCCTTCATAGGACATCCAAAAACCTTCAAGATATGGTATCCTGGTCAATTTCATTCATGTTTTTCAGGAGAATTATTATTATTATTATCAGTATTAAAGACTTTCAAGCAGGTAAGGAAAGGGTGATAAAACACAGAAAAACATCTCTCGTTCTATTATTCAAATGAAAGGTCTTCTACAACCCTTCCCCAAAACAAAATAACTACATGTACGGTTGTCTGTAATCTAGGAGAGAAGGGAAGTATGTTATTTAGCATAGAGGTAATGGCAATTTGAGGCTTTTCAATTATATCCAAAATGCTGACACACCAATTCTGTTACCTCATTCATGTCACTAGATAGATTTGCGCTTGACTGAATTGCATGGAAGCATCTTCATATGTCTGGAGAAATACACCTTCCATTAATGGCACAATACATACACAATCTATTGAAGTATTTTCGAGAACTAATAATTATTTTTTTTATGTGTGTGTGTTTGGTAAATGATGCTATAAATGAACTCAGACCAAAGCAATTATTAAACAGAAGAGAACATGAATCTCTTCTTTCTTAGGATTATGATATAAAAAAGTAAATGATGTCTAATCATTTGCTAGCATCAGTTGAATTTCATATTATTCCCATCTCTCTCCTGACAGCATATAATTTAAAGGCTTCTGAATAGAGAAGAAGTATTTCCAGGGAGTATTTTATTCTTTAAGTCCTCTTATTAATTTTAAAATAATTTCTTTCTTTCTTCTATTCTTGTCCTACAGAGTAGACAAATTTTCTTCTAGTGCTAATTTTTAATCTCATTCATGTGAATTTCAGATTCACAATTATTACTTTAGGAGCTAATCAATAAACAATAAAAGTTATTCTTGCTGTCTTTGAATCCAAGAGCGAAATTGTGAAGGTCAAACATAGTTGTGCTCTCTCAAGCATGCTCTCTCCCTCTCCCTCCCTACACTTTCCTCTCCCTTCCCCTTCCTCTCCCTTTCTCATTCTCACACAGCTCTTTCTCTTTGGTAGCTCTCATTAACGCCTCTTAATCATCAGTACATTCTGACGCACAAGAAAGAGGGATTCTTTAGTGTTAGGGAAAACATGATTGGCAGGAAATGGGAAGAGAGGATACAATTGTCTGCACCTACAGTAATATTAGATTAGGGCCTTTCTCTTACTATACTGATCTAAGAAACTTCATCACCACCAAACTGCAAAATGAAGCACCAAATCACAGGCAACCTAGTGTTTCCATTTAAACAAACATACATTAACTAAGTATAAAAAACTTGAAGTCTTTTTTCTTTTCTTCAATTAATGGATTTTCTAAAGGGAAACTTCAATTAGTTGAAGTATATAGACAACTGATATTTTTTAATTTTTCCCCAAAACACAACATGTTTTACTTTGATAAAATGAATATGAAGATAAGCATTCCATGTAGATATTGTCAGAATGATGGAAAAATGGAACTAAAATCTGCTTTTGTCAGTATTTCATCAATAACTAATTTATACTTGCTAGAATAGATCCTAGTACATCTTTAGAAAGTACCAGTCATGAGGTTAGGGTCTCTGTAAAAATTTCCATACTGAAAGAGAGTAAATTGAACAATACAGTAGAAATAGTTACCTACCTTTTGTTGAATTTTACAGATATTCTGAGAGTATTCTCCATCCTAAAGATCAAAATCTGCTTGAAATTATATACTTTCAATCAGTAAAACTGTTTTTTATAAACATTGGCTAATATTCATGATTCTTTTATCAGCCTATTAAAACAAGACACAAGGAATTCATATTCTCTAACTTGTATCTAGGTACTTATGTAAAATACTAAAATGTTTCCCCATAGAGTAGAGAAGAAAGTCAGATAAGATCACTTCCATTATCTTTTAGGATCTTCTCAACACTTTTTTTTTTTTTTTTAAGATTTTATTTATTTATTTGACAGAGAGAAACACAGCTAGAGAGGGAACACAAGCAGGGGGAGTGAAAGAGGGAGAAGCAGGCTTCCCGCTGGGCAGGGAGCCCGATGAGGGACTCTATCCCGGGTCTCCGGGATCATGACCTGAGCCGAAGGCAGTTGCTTAACCAACTGAGCCACCCAGGCGCCCCCTTCTCAACACTTCTAACATCTCCCAATGTTGTCATTATCCTTCTATGTCAGAAATGGTAATTCTTTGATCTATTTTGCAAATGGATTTTTGGCAATTCATCTAATTTCTCTCAGTTTAGAAGCTTTTATTTTCATTTTTGTATTTAATGGATATATTGTCTTATCAGACTAAAGACTCTAACAAAGAGATCCCCTTTCTTTTTCTCAATGCATACAAAATGATGGTGTTGAAGAACTATTTGGCAGGTTCTAAAGAGACTACACTTCTGACCCGTCAGTTCTCAGGAATAATTTCCTTTCTGGAAGACTCTCACAAGAGAGAATCTTTGTCTTTAGTTGAAGGATTTTTTTTTTTTTTTGAGATCATTACTTTCTATGTCAGATAAAGAAAAAGAAATAGTATTTCTTAATTCATATTTTGGAGCCTTGCTTAAGTCAGTTTCAAAGTAGGCATGAACATTCAAGGAGAACTCATAAATTTGTCAAAATATAATTTTCAGAAAGTTAAAAATGTAACTCATATTAGTATAGATTGGATAGCAAAGTTTTTTTTTTTTTTAAGTGATTGTATTAGTTTTCTCTTGCTGCTGTAAAAAATTACTACAAATTTAGTGGTGTAAAGCAATGCAAGTTAATGATCTTATATTTGTTGGGATGGAAGTCTAACGTGGCTCTCACTGGGTGGAATGGAGGAAGCCAGCAGGGTTGGGCTTCTTTTTGAAGCCTCCTCAGGAGAATCCCTTTCCTGCTCATTTAGATTATTGGTGGGATTTGGTTTCATGTGATTTCGGGACTAAGGTTCCTATTTGAGTTCCTGTTGCTGACTATCATGTGGGAACCACCCTTAACACCAAGAAGTTTCTCTCTCTCTCTCTCTTTTTTTTTTTTAAGTTTCTCTTTTTTGATTGTTTACAGCCCTTTATCTCAGAACCAGTGATAGGGCATTGAGGCCTTCCCACTGAGATATTTCTCTGCCACCTTCTATTGTTGAATCTGTCTACCTGACCACAGCCAGGAAGAGGTCTCTGCTATTTTAGGAGTCACGTGATTGGGCCCACTTAGATAATCCAGGATAATCTTCCCTTCTCAAATCCCATAATTTTAAAAGCAGCCACAAAGTCTCTTTTGACATGTAAGGTGACATATTCACAAATTACAGGGATTAATATGAACCATCCCACACCTCTGACAACCAATAATCTGTTCTCTGTATTTATGAGCTTATTTCTTTTTCTTTTTCTTCTCTTTTTTTTAGATTTCATATATAAGTGAGATCATATGGTATTTGTCTTTCTCTGTTTGATTTATTTCACTTAGCATAATGCTCTTAATTTCTTCCTATGTTGTTGTAAATGGCAAGATTTCATTTTTGTTTATGGAAGAATAATATTCTAGTATCTTGGGTGTGGGTCTGTGCATATACAACTTTGTATTTATTGTTTATGCATTCATCCATCAGTGGACACTTAAGTTGTTTCCACATCTTAACTATTGTAAATAATGCTTGGTGCTAATGCTGTGATGAACATAAGGGTGCAAATATCTTTCCAAGTTAGTGTTTTCATTTTCTTCACGTGAATACCCAAAAGTGGGATTGCTGGATCATATGGTAGTTGTATTTTTAAGTTTCTTGAGAAACCTCCATACTGCTTTCCATAATGGCTGCACCAATTTATGTTCCCAATAAGGGTGCACAAAAGGTTCCATTTTTTCCACATCCTTGTCAACATTTATTTCTTGTCTTTTTGTTAATAGTCACTCTAACAGATGTGAGATGATATCTCACTGTGGATTTGATGTGAACTTCCAAGATGATTAGTGATATTGAGCACCCTTTCACTCATTCATAAGTCAAACAGCATAATTCAGAATGAAATAGGGAGACTTCTATAAAAATCTGTGGTAAAAAAGAATGCTGGAACAAATTTGCAAAGATAGATGTAAAACAGGTTAATGTATTTTAGGAAATAAAATTGTAAGATCTAGATTTATCTCTTCTAGTGGATGAAATTTATTTGAATCTTTAATAAATGGAAATCATTGGCTACATACCAATATTGATAAATATATAACATTATAGAATTTAGACTCTGGTCAACAGTAAGTAGGTCAAACAAAGCTATATCAGTAAGTCAACCTTTATCATGCATGTAGGATTTTTTAAACTTTTTTCCAAGCCTTGGACTTTCTTTCTCTTTTGACAAAGTGAATTATTATAAATTTCTTTGGAGTGGCTCTTAAAATTAATATCACAGGTTAAGGAAAGGATGCAAAACAGGGATGCAATTGTTAAAGTAAACTGTAGTCTACCTGATAAATTATCTGGAATAAAAATGGGTATGTACTGGTACACCTGGGTGGCTCCCTCAGTTGAATATCTAACTCCTGGTTTCAGCTCTGGTTGCAATTGCAGGCTCCTGGGATCTACCCCTGCATTAAGCCTGTGCTCAGCACAGAGTACACATCTCCTCTCTCTCTCCCTCTGCCCTTTCCCACTGCTCATGCCCATGCTCTCTCTCTCTCTCTCTCTCTCTCTCTCTCTCTCTCTCTCTCTCTCTCAAATAAATAAATAAATCTTTAAAAAATATATATGTACTATATGCACAACTATATTATATAGTTTATAATGTATTTAACATATATATGAGTACACACAAGTAGGGATATTTATGTATCTCTACAGAGAAAATAAATATATTTAGATCTGCATTTGCTATGTACCAAAGATTCTGCAAATAACAAAAAAAAAATTTACTACATTCAACTCATGGGAAATGCCATTGTTAAACTTCTTACATAAAACACTCTCAATGTGGTCATCCTGTAATTCTTTGCAATGTCATTTCATTCAACATATACTTATGGAAGTCTTACTATGAAATATAAATTATGGTAGGTACCATGGGTATTAGAAAAGAGTAACATATGGTCTCAGGGCTCAAAGGACATGTGGTGAAATGGCTGAGATGAATAAATAAGCAAATAACTGATAGAATCTGAAAATTGCTCAAGAGAAGGATAAATGAAATGCTATGGGAATCAAATACATAATTAAATATTCTTTCATCAGGGGAGAGTTTCAGGGAAAACTGAAGAACTGAAGATGAACTCAATTTCAATTTTGAAAGATGGGTAGGGATGAGATACATTAGCAGGAAGCATATACCATCCCAGAGAAGTGGTAAGATTCCAATGTGATACCAGTGGGGGTCAAGAGGGGTGAGACAGTGAAGGTAGGCCAGAGCCTTACTTTGCAGTATGGTAGAGATGGAACTAAACAGATATCAACTATTCTTGTGTTTACTTACTGTGAGTCTTTGGCAATGTAGTTTTTCTAATCTTGAATTAATCGTATAACAATGTCTCTCTCAGAGTACCATCATAGTACAGAGCCAATATAAATGTTAAGTTCCCAATGGCCCTCAATTGCCATGATAAAGCATAAGCCTCTACCTATAAGCAATGGAAATTCATCAGATTTTTTTTTATATATATATAAAGATCACTGTCACAACAGAGTAGAAAATGGACTACAATAGCAAGAGGTCAGATGCAGAAAAGCTGTACCGAGTGTCCATGTACCGCATGAAGAGGCTGAAAATAACAATGGGAATAGAGTGGAGGAGGTGGTTGCCAAGGAAGTTTGAAGGTACGAGATGGCTGGAGTGCTAATGTTGTTTCTGACTGACATAGGATAAAAGGGAAAAGGAGAAATCAAATCGTAGGGTTTCTGGTTTAGACACCTTATTTTCAGGGATATTATTTTTTTTCAGGGATATTATTAAGGGAAATGAGTAGACTGAGAAGCAAATAGATCAATAGGGAAACATTTTTTTAAAGGTTTTATATTTAGGGATAAATTTATAAAGAAATTACTTCTGGGGTGCCTGGGTGGCTCAGTCCTTAAGAGTTTTCCTTTGGCTCAAGTCATGATGCCAGGGTCCTGGGATGCCCCACATTGGGCTCCATGCTCAGCAGGAACCCTGTTTCTCCCTCTGCCCACTTCCCCTGCTTTATGCCCTTTCTCACTGTGTTTTTCTATGTGTGTGTGTGTGTGTGTGTGTGTGTCAAATAAATAAAATTTTTTTTTTTAAAGATTTTATTTATTTGACAGAGAGAAACATAGCCAGAGAGGGAACACAAGCAGGGGGATTGAGAGAGGGAGAAGCAGGTTTCCCGCAGAGCAGGGAGCCCTATGTGGGACTAGATCCCGGGTGTCCGGGATCATGAACCAAGCCAAAGGCAGTCGCCCAACCAACTGAGCCACCCAGGCGCCCCATAAATAAAATCTTTAAAAAAACCAGTTACTTCTACTACAATTATCATCTTCATGAATTTTGTGTTTGCTTTTCTGATAAAAACTGTTCAGTCATAAACTAGAAAGTGACTTATTTATAAAGTATAATCTAACTCAAAGTGATAGATGTGTGTAGCTCCAAGAAGTTGTGATGTTTAGTTGTGTTTTCAACTATCTTTGCAGTTATGAAAGTCTTCCCTCATAATGTCAAGCCTGTATCTTGTACCAGAGAAAATGTTTCTAATAGGGTCCGTGATCAAAGGAACGAGGCTGATACAAAAGCGAAGGTCAAGCAAAGCTTTATTTTGCGCCAAGCATCAGAATTTTACTTCTCCAGGGAGAAGGACCATGCCTAATTTCTCAGGCTAGCTTTTATAGGGCACCCCCCCAAATCACAAGCTGACTAGTGTCACACAATTATCTGAGTTAATTTACATTGCCATTGTATAGGGGAAAACCGCACCCTGAGCTGACCGGACTCATGGACTCATGTGGCTTGCCTGGGTTAATTTGCACTTCCACGGCTCCTGGACCCTAGAGGTGGGGACATTTGGGCCTTCCCATCTAACCCCAAGTACCAGTAATGTGCCGCCCATTCTTAATTTGCATCTAAATACCTCCCGGGACACTCCCTGGATAGGAGGTTAAGGGGGTTAACTGATTGGGCGTCGTCTCCCCCAATCTGGCTCACCTTTATTTTCCAAAGGCCTTTTGCACTTAACACCTGGAGCTATTTTTCTGAGTAAACAAGATGGCGGCTTGGGCTTCTAAATAGGTCCTTAGAGTTTCGAAGACTGTCTGAGGTGGACCAGCATACCTTGAAGGGAAGGAATTTGTCTTCTGTTTGCCTAGAAATCTCCCCACAGTGTTTTGTTGCTCTGGTCACAATCAGCGTTCGACACATATTATGGAACAACATCATCTCATAATCTTTATTTTTTTAAAGATTTTACTTATTTATTTTAGAGAGAAGAGAATGAGAGGGGAGAGGTCAGAGGGAGAAGACGGCTCCCCACCGAGGAAAGAGCCCACTGTGCAACTCAATCCCGGGACTCCAGGATCATGACCTGAGCTGAAGGCAGTTGCTTAATGAACTGAGCAATGCAGGCACCGCTCCCATAATCTTTAAATGCAGACATTTCTTAAATTCTTGTTGCTAATTAAGTTAATTAATTTCCATTTTAGTTGACAAGAGCAAATTCAAGAGACTCTCAGTGTTCACAAGGGCCCTGGGAAATTCCATTTAAAGACTCTAATCCATTCTGTCTCCAATACAAAACTCAAAATAGGAAGCAGGAGGCCTGATCTAATCTTCGGCCTATTTGAGTCAGTCAACTATAATGAAGGTGGGCTTCCGGGAGGCCTGGACCTGTGCGAGAGGTGGGGCATGAGCAGCAGCCACCTGGTCGGAGGCAGCAGAGCCAGCAGAGAGCAAAGAAACATCTTCCCTGAGGTGGGACCCAGAACACGCTGCGCTAATCACCTTTTTCTTGTGTCTCGCTTACCCAGGCTTTTTCCTATATCATCATTCTTCCACTCACAGCCTCCTGGTCAGGTTTTCCACTGTGTACCCCAACTCTAGGCAGTTCATTTGCAGTGCGTGGAGGGAGAAAGTAGCTTGAATGACTGTCATTATCAACAGTGGCAGCTGTGTGTCGTGCTGAAAATACCCACAGCAAATTATTAGGAACACAGGGGAAAAGGAAGGAGAAAGACTGAATGCTAAAAACCCCTGAGGTAATCCATGCAAGAGATAATAAAGAGAGAACAGTTCCCTGCCCTGAGAGCAACCGCCTGAGGAGCTGGTATGAGGCAAGGCCCCTTGGTGCAGAGTATTACAAATGTTCTGAAACTTCTTATACTAATTCTTATTCATTAGGCTAATTTTCATTTCAGGGGGCTGTAAGGCAACTGGAGAACAAATTTCAATTTTGTACAGATCTTTTTAAAAGTAAGTCATTTCAACAAAAATCATTCAGTTATAAACGACTTTTTTTTTTTTTTTTTTTAATAAAAGGCTAACTTCTAAGGGCGCCTGGGTGGCTCAGAGGGTTAAGCCTCTGCCTTCAGCTCAGGTCATGATCTCAGGGTCTTGGGATCGAGGCCCACATCGGGCTCTCTGCTCAGCGGGGAGCCTGCTTCCAGCCTCTTTCTCTGCCTGCCTCTTTGCCTATTTGTGATCTCTCTCTCTGACAAATAAATAAAATCCTAAAAAAAAAAAAAAAAAAA